>PVKH010033888.1:0-11948 GCA_004027955.1 Chaetophractus vellerosus
AAAAAAAAAAAAACTCTCAGGAAAGTAGTAAGAGCAAATTTCCTCAGCCTAATGAAGGGTATCTAGGAAAAGCCTAGTTAACTTTAATGTTAATATCAAGAACAAAATCACGATGTTGACCTTCACCACTTTTATTCAGCATTGTACTGGATATTCTAGCCAGTGTGGTCAGGCAAGAAAAAGAAAAGTTGTCCATAATGGAAGGAAGTGATAAAGCTTTACTGTCATCTATATAAAAAATCTGAAGGAATCTACAAAGAAACTACTAACACTAAGGTTAAGTGTTAAGAGGTTGAGGTTTAGAAGGTTGAGGTTAAGAAGGTAGTAGGATGCAAAATCACTATAAAAATATAAATTGAATTTTTATATCTGTGGCAATTTAAGTCTTTTGTAGACCCCAGAAAATCCTGTTCGTAAAGCCAATCCATTCCTCTGTGTTAACCTATTGTAGATGAGACCTTTTGATTAGATTCAGTTAAGGGACCTTCCTTTTGATTAGATCACTTCAGTAGGGCATGACCCAGGGTGGGTCTTAATCCTCTTAACCTGGAGACCTTCATAAATGGAGAAATAAAAAGCCACAGACACAGAAAAAAGCTGCAGAGACAGAGAGGATCCCATAAGCTGAGAGAGAAGGCCCAGGAGCCGAGGGCGCCACTTTTGCCAGAAGCCAAAAGCAAGGAAGCCCAGATGAAAGGGAGAGAGGAGTTGATGCTGCCATGTGCCTGATTCCTCACAGCTCCAGCTTGGGGGGAAAATGAGCCTGAAGGAGAAGGTGGAGACTGGCAGATACCATAGTGCCGTGCCATGTGCCTGATTGCCCACAGTGCAGCTCAGTGAGAAAGCATTTCTGATGATGCCTTGATTTGAACACTTTCACAGTCTCAGAACTGTAAGCTTTTAACCTAATAAATCCTATTGTAAGAGCCACCTCATTTCTGGTTGATTGCTTTGGGTAGTATCTAGCATACTAAAATAATATCTATCAATTAATACTCAGAAATTGAATTCTTAGAAATTGCCATTTACAGTATAATAAAAAAATATGAAATATGTATGGTTAAATCTGACAAAAGATGTGAAAGACCTATTCACCGAAAACTGTAAAATATTGTTGAGAGAAATTAAAACTATCTAAATAAATGAAAAAAATATCCTGTTGATAAGTTGACAGAGCAATATTGTTAAGATCTCAGTTCTCCCCAGATTAATGTATATATACGCACAGTACCAGTCAAAATTCTGTTTTTGTAGAAATGAATGAGCTGATTATACAATTCATGTGGAAACCAAAAGACCTAACCAGCTTTGAAAATGAAGAAGAAAGTTGGAGAATAATGGTACCTGATTTTAAAATTTCTTTGTAAAGTTAAAATAATTAAAACAATGTGGTATTGGTAGAAAAATATACAAATATATCAATGGAACAGAATAGTATCCAGAAATAGAGCCACACATATAAATACAATTGATTTTGAACAGAGGTGTAAAGGCCATCCAGTGGAAAAGGATGGTCTTTTTAAATGGTGGTGGAACAATTGAATATCAATGTGCAAAGAAAAGAACTTTGCTCTATACCTCTCACCATATACAAAAGTCTAAATGTAAGACCTAAATTATAAAACTTCTTGAAGAAAAATAGTAGAAAACTCTTGTAATTGTCAGGGATCTTTAGGGAAACAGAACCAACAGAGCTCTCAATTTGATTCCATTGGTTTCTATGTCTGTCCTTATGCCAGTCACATGTTGTTTTTATTCCAATAAGTTTTAAGATCAGGAAATGTGACCTCCAACTTTGTTCTTTCTCAAGATGGCCTTGGCAATTTTGGGTCCCTTACCCTTTAATATAAATTATTTATTTATTTGTTTGTTTATTTTAAATTTTATTTATTCCTCCCCACTCCCTCATTGTTTGCACTTACTGTGTCTGTTGTCTTTCTTGTTTCTTTAGGAGGCACCAGGAACTGAACCTGGGACCTCTAATGTGGGAGGGAGGCGCCTAATTACTTGAGCCATCTCCATTCCCTGCTTTGTTTCTCTCATTATGTTTTTTCTTCTTACGTCTTTTGTTCCATCATCTTGTTGGGTCAGCTTGCCGTGCCTGCCTGTCACGCCAGCTGCCATCCTGCTCATCCTCTTTAGAAGGCACTGGGAACCTCTGCTCCCTGCTTTCTTGTGTCTCTCATTACTTTTTATTCTTGTGCCTCTTGTTGTATCAGCTTGCCGCACCTGCCTGTCATGCCAGCTCGCTGTCTTCTTTAGGAGGCACTGGGAACTGAACCACAGACCTCCCATGTGGAAGACAGGAGCTAAGTCATTTGAGACATATCCACTTCCCCATTCCATATAAATTTGATGATTAGCTTTTCCATTTCTGCAAATAATGCTCTTGGAATTTTGATTGGAATTCTGTTGAATCTGTGAATCACTTTGGATAGAATTGACATCTTAACAACATTTTGTTTTCCAATCTATGAACATGGAATGTCCTTCTGTTTATTTAGTTCTCCTTTGCTTTCTTTTAGCAGTGTTGTCAAGAATCTAAATCTAGTCCTTTAGATTCTTGGTTAGACTTATTCCTAGATATTTGATTCTTTTACTTGCTTTCGTAAATAGAATTTTTTCCTTCTTTTCTTCAGATTGTTCATTACTAGTGTCTAGAAGCGCTAATGATTTTTAGGTGTAAATCTGATACACTGCCATTTTGCTGAATTCATTTACTAGCTTTAGGAGCTTTGTTGTGGATTTTCCAGGATTTTCTGTATGTAGGATCCTGTCATCTGCAGGTAGAGAAAGTTTTATTTCTTCCCTTCCAATTTTTATGCATTTTTTTTTCTTGCCTGATTGCTCTGGCTAGAAGTTCCAGTACACTGTTTAATAACAGTACTGACAGTGGGCATCCTTCTGTCATGTTTCTGATCTCATGTCATGTTTCTGATCTCATGTCATGTTTCTGATCTCAGAGGGAAAGCTTTCAGTCTTTCACAATTGAGGACGATGTTAGCAGTGCGTCTTTCCTATATGCTCTTTATCATGTTGAGGAAGTTTCCTTCTTGTCCTAGTATTCTAAGTGTTTCTATTAAGAAGGGGTGCTGGATTTTTGTCAAATGCCTTTTCTGTATCTATTGAGGTGACAATGTAATTTTTACCCCTTCATTCTGTCAATGTAGTGTATTACATTAATTGATTTTCTTGTATTGAACCACTCTTCCATAATTGGGATAAATCCCACTTGATCATTGGGTATAATTTTAATGTGCTGTTTGATTTGCTTTGCTAGAATATTTTTGAGGATTTTTTGTCTCTATATTCATAAGATATATTGAACTGTAATTTTCTTTTCTTGTAGTATCTTTATCAGCTTTGGTATGAGGGTGATGTTGGCCTCATGGAATGAGGTAGGAAATGTTCTGCCCTCTTACATTTTTTTAAGAGTTTGACCAAGATTGGTGTTAATTCTTCTTAGAATGTTTGGTAAAATTCCCCTGTGAAGCCATCTGTTCCTGGGTTTTATATTGTTGGGAAGATTTTGATGTCTAATTAAACACTGATTTAACTAGCTATTGGTTTGCTGAGATCTTAAGTCAGTGTATGTTGTTTGTGTGTCTAGGAATTTGTCCATTTCATCTCATCTAGGTTATCTAATTTGTTGGTGTACTGCTGTTCATAGTGTCCTTTTATGGTCCTGTTTATTTCTAAGGGTCAGTAGTAGTGTCCCCACTTTTCAATTCTGATTTTATTTATTTGTGAGCTCTTTTTTTTTTGTCAGTCTAGATAAATATTTATTAATTATATTGATCTTTTCAAAGAACCAACTTTTGGTTTTGATGATTCTCTCCATTGTTTGTTTATTCTCTATTTCATTTATCTCCACTATAATCTTTGTTATTCTCTTCTTTTGCTCGCTTTGGGTTTAGTTTGCTCTTTTTTTTTTCTAAAAAACCCCATTGTGAGGTAAGGGCTCTGATTTGAGATCTTTCTTCTTTTTTAATATAAGTATTTCAAGCTATAAATTTGCCTCTCAGCACTGCCTTTGCTGCATTTCATAGGTTTTGGTTTGTTTGTTTTCATTTTCATTCACCTTTATATATATCCTAATTTCCCTTGTAATTTCTTCTTTGACCCATTGGTTGTTTTAGAGATTAGTGTTTTACTTTACACTTTTTAAAAAAAATTTATTGAAACTTTTTTGCCTCACACGTGCACTAGAGAAGAATGTGTATTCTGCTGCTGTTGGGTGAAGTGTTCTAAATATGTCTGTTAGGTCTAGTTGATTTGAGAGTATTATTCCAGTCTTCTATTTCCTTATTGATCTTCTGTCTAGATTTTCTGTCCATTATTGAAAGTAGTGTATTAAAGTCTCCAACTATTGACAGAACTGTCAGTTTCTCCCTTCAAATCAGTCAGTATTTTCTTCATATATTTTGAGGTTCTTTTTGGTGCATATATATTTATAATCGTAATGTCTTCTTGTTGAATTGACCCCTTCATTAGTATTTAGTGACCTGCTTGGTCCCTTGTAACAGCTTTTGATTTAAAGTCTATTTTATCTGATATTAGTATAGCTATCCCAGCTCTCTTTAGGTTACTACTTGCATGGTATATATTTTTTTCCATCCTTTCACCTTCACCCTGCTTATGTCTTTGAATTTATGATGATTCTCTTTTAAACAGTATATTGTTATGCTGCTTTTTTATCCATTCTGCCAATCTTTGCCTTTTGATTGAACAGTTTAATCCATTTACATTTAAAGTAACTACTGTTAATGCAGGACTTTTTTCTGCCATTTTGCTGTTTCGTGTTTACAAGTCTTATATCTTTTGTGACCCTCAAGTCTTCCATAAATGCCTACTTTCATATTTATTTAATTTTTTGTATTGTACCATAATTAGTCCATTCTCATTTCTTTCTGGATATGTTTTTCTTATATTTTCTTTATGGTTACCGTGGAGTTAAAATTTAACTATATATATATATTTATATGTAACATTCATTTTTAATTTGATATCAACTTACTTTTATAGCATACACATACACTATTCCTATACCCCTCCATACCCCCACCTTTTTTTTTACTTGTTACTTATTATGTCTTTGTATATTGTATATCTAAAACTGTAGATTTTCATTATTTTATAAGCATTTGCATTTTAGTACCTGTACAAAGTAAGGAGTGGAGTTACATACCAAAAAGTACAGTACAATAGTACTGGTATTTATAATTATAAAAATGGCTACCTTACTAGTTGTCTTTATTTCTTTATGCTGCTTTGATCCACTGTCTACTGTCCTTTCCTTTCAATCTGCAGAACTCCCTTTAGCATTGCTCTTAGGGCAGGTCTTGTGGTAATGAACTCCCTCAGCTTTTGTTTATCTGGGGATGTTTTAATCTCCTTCGTTTTTGAAGAATGCCTTGCCAGATTAAAAAATTCTTGTTCAGTAGTTGTTTTCTCTCAGCATTTTTAAATATTTCAGCCCACTGCCTTCTTGTCTCCAAGGTTTCTGATGAGAAATCTCTACTTAATTTAATTGGGACTCTGTTGTACATAACACATTGCTTTTCTCTTGCAGCTTCATAGTTCTCTTCTTATTCTTTGCATTTGACTGTTTGATCACCATATGTCTGGACGTATTTCTCTTCAAGTTTATCATCTTTTAATGGCCTTTTTGATATCATTCCAGGGTTTCAAAATAGTTGCCTGAATGACAGTACCTGCCTGTTTAATATTGGTTCTGGTGGAGAGATTGCTTCCTGGAGCTTCTTACTTTGCCATCTGTATTAGTCAGGGTTCCCTCAGGAAACAGAATCAACAGGAGACATCTCTCAATAATATGAGATTTTATAAGAGTCTCTCATGCGACTGTGGGGATGCACAAGTCCAGGTTCTGCAGGCAGGCTGCAAACCAGAGGCTCTGATGAAAGTCCAATGAAAGGTCCTTGATGAGTCTCTAGGAGAAGTTGGCTGTCCAAAGACGAGCTGGGAAATTCTCTCTGAATGTTGAAATCACTTCCCCTTTTAAGGCATTCAACTGATTGGATAAAAGCATCACCCATTGCTGATGCAATCTCCCTTATTGATGCAGATGTAATCAGCCATCCACGCAGTAAACTCACTGGTGATCGAAGTCCATAAATGCTCTTGTATTACAGTTAGCCCAGTGCTTGCTGGACCTAATACCTGGACACAATTACCTGGCCGAGTTGACACATTAGTCTAACCATCACACCGTCCTACCATCCTTATGGCTAACTGATTTTTTTAAAAATTATATATCCCCCCCTTTCTGCTTGTTCTTACTGTGTTCATTTTTTTGTTCTTCTGTGTCTGCTTGTCTCCCCCCGTTGCGGGGACCCGCCAAGTCAGCTCACCGTGCGGTGGCCTTGCCTGCTCGCAGGTGGCTTGCCCTGCTCGCAGGGGCTTGCCCTGCCTGCGGCGGCTTGCCCTGCCCACGGCGGCTTTGCCCTGCCCATGGCAGCTTGCCTTCTCAAGGCGGTCTGCCTGCTCGAGGAGGCCCCGGGAACTGAACCTGGGGCCTCCCATGTGATAAACCGGTGTCCTACCAATTGAGCTACAGCCGGCCCGATGGCTAACTGATTTTTGACAAGGGTACCACATCCTTTCAATGGGAAAGAATAATGTCTGCCACAAATGGTGCTGGGAAAAATGTATGTTCATATGTAAAAGAATGAAAGTGGATCCCTACCTCAAACCATATACAAAAATGGATCGAAGACCAAAATATAAGAAGCAAAACTATAAAACTTCTAGAAGAAAACATAGGGAAACATCTTTGAGACCTCTTATTAGGTGGTGTTTTCTTGGACTTTACATCAAAATTACAAGCAGCAAAAGAAAAAATAGATAAATAGGTGTATTAGTCAGCCAAAGGGGTGCTGATGCAAAATACCAGAAATCTGTTGGCTTTTATAAAGGGTATTTATTTGGGGTAGAAGCTTATAGTTACCAGGCCATAAAGCATAAGTTACTTCCCTCACCAAAGTCTATTGCCACATGTTAGAACAAGATGGCTGCCAATGTCTGCCAGGGTTCAGGTTTTCGGGGATCCTTTCTTCCTGGGGCTTATTTCTCTCTGAGCTTAGCTGCTCTGCTTCTCTGTGTGCTTACTTCCTGGACTCCAGCTCAAAACTCCCTTGTGTCCTTCTCCATGTCTTTACTTCCCCAGGCTCTACATCAAAACTCCAGCATCAAAATCTCCAGCTCACTCCTCTGCTCTGCTATGTAGTTTTATCTCTTCAACATCCTGCTGACGTGGCCCAATCAAAGCCCTAATCATAATTTAATCACACCCAGGTACAGACCAGTTTACAACCTAATTCAATACCTGTTTTTGGAATTCATAAACAATATCAAACTGCTATAATGAGACTTCATCAAAATTAAAAATTTTGTGCCTCAAAGGACTATCTACAGAATGGGAAAATATATTTGGAAGCCAATTATCTGATAATGATTTAATATCCAGAATATGTAAAGAACTTCTACAAATCAACAACAAAAAGACAAACAACCAAATTAAAAAATGGGCAAAGGACTTGAGTAGACATTTCTCCAGAGAAGATATACAAATGGCCAATAAGCACATGAACGGATGCTCAACATCTTTAGACATTAGGAAAACACAAATCAAACCACCATGAGTTATAATTTCACACCACTAGAATGGCTACTATTCAAAAAATGGAAAATAATAAGTTCTGGCAAGGAGATAAAGGAACTCTCATACATTGTTGGTGCCAATGTAAAATGGTACAGCCACTGTAGAAAAGTTTGGCAGTTCCTTAGAATGTTAAATATAGCGTTACCATGTGACTCAGAAACCCCACTTCTAGGTATATTCCCCCAAAAAAATGAAAGCAGGAACTCAGACAGATAATCATTATTCATAGTTGCCAAAAGGTGGCAGCAATCCAAGCGTCCATCATCAGAAGAATGGATAAACAAAATGTGGTATATGTACAATATAGATTATTATTCACTTATAAAAAAGGAATGAATTCTGATACACGCTGCAACATGAAAGGACCTTCAAGTCATCTTATTCCATGAATAAAGCCAGACACCAAAGGAAAATGTATAATCTCAGTTATATGAAATAATTAGAATAGGCAAATTCATAGAATCAGAAATTAGAATACAGGCTTAGGGGTGGGGTGGGAGTAAGGAATGGGGAGTTAATGTTTAACTGGTAGAGAGTTTCTGTTTGGGGTGAGGGAAAATTTTTGGTAATGGATGGTGATGATGGTAACACCATACTGTGTATATATGTTAACAGAATAAAAAATCATAGAATTTTGTAATAAAGAGTGAACCCTAATGTAAATATAGACTATAGTTAATAGTATAGTTAGAATGTTAAACTAATGTAAAATGTTAATAATTGGAAAAACTGTATGTGGCTGAAGGAAGTACATGGGAACTTTTTTTTTTCCACATACCATATGATCTTTATTTTTAAAATTGCCGTTGATTACATAAATGTTCCATAAAAATATAGGGGATTCCTATATGCTGTCATCCTTGTGCAGTGGCCATGCTAATCTTCTCTGTACCATTCCAGTTTTAGTATGTATGCTGCCAAAGCGAGCACCATGGGAAATCTTTACTTTCCTCACATATTTTCTTTATACCTGTAATTCTAACACACACAAAAAAAAGTTTTAAGGAGCAGTCATATGTGACATTAAGTTTTCTAAATTTGGTGATTAGATGGTCAGCAGTTTATCCAAAATAAAGAATACATAGGATTTGGTTTTGTGAGACAAATGATGAATTCATTCTTGGTCATACAGAGCACAAGTAGATATGTTCAGCAGGGAATGAAATATGAACCTGGAGAATCTAGAAGAGGTCTGGACTAGTGTTATAGATTTATAAGTCTTCAGCCTGTAAGAGGTATTTAAAAACATGAGAAAAGATGGAATCCATGAGAAATGTAGAGTGAGAAAGGAAGTAGACTGAAAATGGAGTCCTGGGTAACAGCTGTTAGGGGCCTACTAACAAAGGATACCATAAAGGAAACTGAGAAAGAATGGTCAAAAATCTATGGACAGCAGGAAGCGGATGTGGCTCAAGCGATGTGGGCTCCTGCCTACCACACGGGAGGTCCGTTGTTCAGTTCCCAGTGCCTCCCAAAGAAGACAGCGAGCTGGTCTGATGGGCAGGCGTGGCAAGCTGACACAACAAGATGATGCAACAAGAGACACAAGAATAAAACGTAATGAGAGACACAACAAAGCAGGGAGCAGAGGTTCCCAGTGCCTTCTAAAGAGGACGAGCAGGACATCTAGCTAGCATGACGGGCAGGTGTGGGCCAGCTGACGTGATAAGATGATGCAACAAGAGACACAAAAGGAAAAACATAATAAGAGACACAACTAAGCAGAGAACAGAGGTGGCTTAAGCCATTAGGCGCCCCCCTCCCATGTCGGAGGTCCCTGGTTCGGTTCCTGGTGCTCCTAAAGAAGCAAAGAAGATGAACAGATACAGCAAATGCAAACAGCGAGGAGGTGGAGAGAGATAAAGAAAGAAAGAAATCTTTAAAAAAAAAATCTGTGGGCAGGGAGTAGAGGGCGAGGGTGGAAGGGGACAGGCAGGACCAGAAGAAAATTATATCACAGAAGCTGAAAGTGTAGAAAATATTAGATAAAAACAGACCAGGGAAAAGAAGCACTTAGTGATATATCTGTGATTTGACATTTGGGAAATTAAATTGATGACATGAACTTATCAAGGGCAGTTTTAGTTTAGTGGGGGAGAAAGCCATTTGCAGCGGTTGAGAAATCAATGGGTAGAGAGGAAGTGGAGACCGGAGTTTGGATGAGAAGAGAAGCAGAAAGATAAGATGGTAGTTCGTGGTCTAGAGAGGCTGTTTTTTTAGGATTAGGAAATTAAGAAGCATTTTAAAATATTTGAATTTGTATATTACAATATAGCATAAACTCTTTGTGGTATATGGAGTAAAGAAGTGATCAGATTGGGATAGGGATATCTTTGGAAGGTCTTCTGAAAGGAGCACCTTTTTAACCAGAGTTTTGAATGGTTTAATGGCATTCAATGAAACAAGGTAAAGGGGTCAGCAGCCTTGGCAGAGAGAATAGCATAGGTGTGAAAGTGGCATGAAAACAGGTATCACAAAGATTCATATATATTTTGCTTGCATAGCCTTTAAAATCTCTTTCAACTGAGATTTTCTGACATAGGATAGGATGCTAAGGAGGCTGATCTTTTTTACTCTTAACAAAATAATTTTGGTCACTATGAAAATATTAAGTGCAAAGTATAATTTTCAAAAAGTTAAAAAAAATGGCATGCAAATATAAAATTAACTCATGAAAACTTGATTAAAGTCCTTAATTTTTGAGAGAACCAGTAAAATGTTAATAGAAGAGTATAGAGTTGGTCTGTCAAAGGAATATAGAAATGAGTTTACTAATAGACACAAAACTGGTTAATGTCTTGATGGACTATAGTTAATAGTGCAAGTATAAGAATGCTCTTTCATGAATTGTAATAAATGTACAACACTAATACAAGGTGTTAATAACAGGGTAGTATATGGAAAAAATATATACCTAATATAAACTATGGATGATAGATAATAGTACTATTTTAATAATTTTTCATCAGCGGTAACAAAGATAACTAACATTAAAAAAAAAAAGTACAATTACCAAAAAAAAGTACTCTCATCAATTTTAACAAATGTTCCACACCAATGCAAGGTGTTGGTGGTAAGGTAGTGTATGGGAATCCTGTACATGATTGGTCTATAAACCCACAACTTCTCTAATAAAAAATAATTTTTTAAGGTATGGTCTTTTAAGTAGTAGCAGTTCTTAATAAGTTAATAAGAATTGTAAGATATCCTAAGCAATAGTGAACATAGTCAAACAAAGGTACACATCCCTAGAAAATCACATATTCCTCAGTGGGATGCCTGAAAGAACACCCCGTAAACCCTTTTGATTATTTCTAAGTTTTGGATAATTTTTCATGACAAGATGAATTTGTTAGTGTAATGAAGATTTTTTTAAAAGGGAAGATTAAATTCCTTCTCTACTAAGCACATGATAATTGAATTCCTATAGCATTTTGTCTACATACATCATTCAGCAATTAACTATCTATTATCTTGTGATTTTCACCTTATTGTTGCCTTAATTTTTTTTTTTGAAGTACCGGGGCTGGAGATTATTCCCGAGACCTTGTATATGGGAAGCCACTGAGTACATCGGTTCTCCTGAGTTGGTTTTTTCATTTGTTTTGCTTGTTGTTTGTTATTTTGTTTTTAGGAGCCCCAGAAACTGAACCCAGGACCTCCCATGTTGGAAGTAGTTGCTCAACTACTTGAGCCACATCCGCTCCCCTGCCTTGAAATTTTTTAATCACTTTCCTTCAATATTTTGCACACTTATCTTTCCTCCTCATTTTTGCAGGTTTCACTGAGGAGACAGCCCTTGACTACTTTCTGTTTCCTACTGTGCCTGGCATAGTGCCTTGCAAACAGTAGAGATTCAATAAAAATTAATTTCATTTGATGTATTCTTGGAACCAAGCTGTGTGTTTAAAGAATTGATTACCTTCTTGGATTAGGCCACAGTCAGGCATCAAGTTGTTTAGTCTTTTATGTTTAATTTGTTGTGATACTTATGCATCAATTGGTAATGATACATTATTTATATTTTAATTTGTTCTAATAGTGGTGCTTTACTCAGAATAGAAGGAAAAACCCTGCATTCAATTTTAGATGAAATTGTTTTCAAGCTTTTATCAACTACTAGTCCAGACATAAGAAGTACTGCTACAAAGCTCCTACTGTTGATGGCTGAATCCCATCAGGAAATTTTGATTTTACTGAGATTAAGTGCCTGCTACAAAGGTAGTGCATACATTCTTTCTTTCTTTCTTTTTTTTTTTTTTTTTTT
>PVKH010033889.1:0-11952 GCA_004027955.1 Chaetophractus vellerosus
GAGAAATGAAAATTAGGCCACAAATTTAATGTAAAACAGAGGTCAGACTGGAGCAGCCTTATCTATTGAATAGCAGCAGTTTAAATAGATGAAAATCCCTTCTCACACAGAATAATCTCTGCAAATTCAATTCAGTTACATCAATGTGATTATGTAATGACTTATGGAAATTTAAAGTTAGGAGAAAACAGATTGATTTGTGCTCTGCTGACCAGAGACTATTCCGTAGGGACAGGCACAAATTTTATTTTTATGTAAATCAATCCAAATGCAGTTTCGGTTCCTAAATTATATGAAACTGGCATTTGCCCATGTGCATTATTTCCTGGGCAGCAGGAGCCGTGGCTGGCAGCTGAAAGTCCAGTGCAAATCCAAATGTAGATGTGAGGAAAATGAAGGAAAAATATTGGGACAGAAGCAGATTCCCATTTTCAATTTCAGAAATTGGCAAATGCATTGAGGGTTGATGTCCATTTAATGTGGTATAATAGAAATGTTTGGAATTAGAATCATTAAGAGTTGGGTTCAAATTCTCCATAGCTGCTTTTTGCTCTTACCTCCAATGCCAGGTCTTTTTCATTCTTTTCACATGCATTTATTGAGAACCTCCTGTAAGACAGTCATTTGGATAAAACCCCCGGAGAAAAGCAACATAGAATCCCTGGTTAAAGCAGTTCACAATCGAATGTTGTGGCAGATAGAAAGCCAAAAAAAATGTTACAAGCCCTGCAATGCTGGAGTATGGTAATTGTGGAGGTAAGGAAAGAAGAGAGAGTAATGAATTCTATTTCAGTAGGGCTGGGTAAGCTTCTGAGGAAAGACAATGCTTGAGAAATACACTTCAGGATGGTAAAATAAAAATAACTATATACACTTCGTAGGGACTTTATTGGGAATAAATGCAACAGCATAAGTAAGGACTGATCATAATGATCTACATCTAAATGCTACTTGTGTTTTTTAAATGTTATTAATATTGTGCAGGTGTAAAATTGGGAATGAGGTTTTGCTTTCCCAAACCTATTTTGCTGTTGTGTTTAAGCAAGTATTTAGTTAATAGTCCGTCTTGCTCTATTCCTATAACTGATGTTCACCACACTCTGAGGATCAAAGCCTGGAACTACCATAAACAGCACAGAAACATTCAGGACACTATATCCTGAATCACAATCTGCTTTTCATTCCTGGCTATATAAATGCAGCTGAGCAACTCAGTCCAGGACCCAATTGCCACATGCACGAAAAAATAGTGCCTGAGTTCGATAAGTACCTGCCCATATACCTTTGGCTCAATTCCACTCACTTTCACCCCTTCCCCCCAATCCACAGACTCCTCCCTCTGTATGCGATTTTGTTCGTTTGCTTACCTGTTTTTGGCCTTCCTGTTTTGTCAAATTTTTGGGTCACTGTATCTAATACTGTTTAACCATCCTGGACTCCATGGGACTGAAGGATTTATGAGAAGTATTTTCATTTCAAAAGACAGCTAAATATTATGAAATTTAAAGAAATAGCTCAACTGTGCTGCTGACTTCAGAAGTTGTCTTTCTAAGCATTTTCCAACTATATGAGCCCTTCAATTTTTTAAATATAATCCAATACATAGAAGAGAAGATAATTATAGATGTATAATGATGAATTTTAATAAAACATACTAATATAAACTTTATACAGGTCAAAAATAGAACATTTACAGGACCTCAATATTTTGTCCTCCTTACCAACGACAACTTCTTTCCTAATATCGAACACCACAGATAAAGTGCACTTGTTTGAAATTATATACAAATGAGATTATACATTTCATAAATTCTTTTACTTACGGTATCTTTTACTCAACACTATGTTTATGAGATTCATACATATTTTATATGTGGCCGAAGTTTGTTTATTCTCATTATTGCATAGTCTCCCATTAAACAAAAGCACCAATACTTAATTTACAAGTTCTACAAATACGTCCTCATTAAACCTACAAATCCATTTGGACAGAATTGGCATATTTACAATATCGAGTCTGCCAAATCATAAACATGAAATACGCATCCGTTTATTTAAATATTATTTAATTTCTCTCAATAATGTATTTTAGTTCTCTGTACAAACCTCTTACACAGGATTAATTAGATTTATTACAACATAGCTCATGTTTTGTAACTTTTAAGTAGTATCTTTTAAATGTTACTTGCTAATTGTTGATTGTATATAGAAATTGATTCATTTTTATATTAACCTTGTAATCATATAATATTCTAAGCTCTAACATAGCTCTAATACTTTATAAATTGTACTGCATATTCTATATATACACCAATAGTATTTTTGGTAAGATTTACTTCTTCCTCTACAATTATTTTGTCATTCAGCCATTCATTCATTTATTCATTTATTTATATTTTGTGCCATACAGAATAGAAATGGCCATAGAGGGCTTCCATGTCTAGTTCCATATATGAGGTGGAATTTTCATTATTTTACTATTAAGGACAAGGTTTGCTGTTAGATTTTTTATATAGATACCTAATGTAAAGATTAGGAAGTTTCCATATATTCCTAGTTTGCTAGCTTCTATTATGAATAGAACTTTTACGCATAAATTAAGATCATCATAGCCTTTTCTCCTTATAATGGTAATGTGGTAAGTTATACCAAATGATCTTCAGTGTAGTGAATAATGCTAAACTAAGTAAAGAACCAATGCCGACATGATTTTTGAGCATCCTCTTTTTATATATGGATAGATTTGGCTAACTCTATTTAGAAACTTTTGCATACATGATAAAAGGAAAGAGTATATACCTAATAACACAAATTTAAAATACAAGAAGTAAACACTGATAGAACTGCAAGGAGAAAGAATATGGCCATCTCAATGGATTCAGAAAATGCATTTGCAAAATCCAACATCCATTCCTGATAAAACCTTACCAAACAATGAATAGGATGGAACTTTCTCAACAGCATAAAGAAATTTATGAAAAATATACAGTTAACATTATACTTAATGATGAAAGAGTGAATTATCTCAGTCACCCAAGGTCAGTGTGCCTTCACCACTTCTATTCAACCTTGAACTGAAACCTCTAGCCAGTGCTAAAATACAAGTACACAAAAATAAACAGCACCCAGATTGTAAAGGAACTTGCATAACTCTCTTTTATTTATAGATGTTATAACAATCTATAGAGATAATTAGATAGAATTCACAGAAAAAGCTTTTAAAACTAAGAAATTAGTTTAAAAGTTGCGTAATACATGAACAATATACAATACATATTTATATTTCTGTATACTAAGAATGAAAAATCCGAGATTATAACAACTCCCAAATTATGAAATACTTAGAGATAATTCTAATAAAAGTTGTATAATGAGTAGTACAAAATATTCCTGAGAGAAATTAAAGATGTAAATAAATGGACAATGTTCATGTGTTATTACATAAATATGTTTTTTTCCCAAATTAATCTACAGATTCAATACAACCCCAACCAAAATCCCAGAATTCTTATTTGTAGAATTTGACATGCTATCTAAAATTCTTGTGGAAATAAAACGTTTCATATAATCATAATAACTTTGGAAAAGGACAAAATTAGAAAACTTTGATGTTAAGATCTATTAAAATGCTATAGCTATTAAAAGAGTGGTATTATATACAGATAGAAAAAATAGATTAACAGAACATAATAGAGTACAGCAATAGACCCACAAATGTATGATCAATTAAATTTCAATAAAGTTGATAGGGCAATTAACTGCAGAAGGGATAGTCTTTTTCAGAAAATGGTGATGAAATAATTACATGTTCATTTTGTTATGGATTGAATCATGTGCCCCCACAAAGACATGCTTAAATCCTATCCCTTTGGCTGGTGGAAGTAAACCCATTCCTAAATAGCATCTTTGAAGATGTTGTTAGCTAAGATGATGCCAAATAGGCTTGGTAACCTTACAAGGAGAGGAAAATTGGACACAGGAGGAGGAGACAGAGGATACAGAAGGGTAGAAAGATGGCTATGTGATAGATGCAGAGAATGATTTCTGGCAAGTCACCACCAGAACACTACAGCATTGGGGAAAATCATGATCCTGCCAACACCATGATTTTGGAATTCTAGCCTCCAAAACTGTGAGACAATTAAATCCTTATTGCTTAAGCCTGTTTCTCTGTGGTATTTTTATAGCATCATTGGCAAACTAAGATATATAACAAAAACTATAAAAATTAAAAATAAAACAGGAAAAGAAAAAGAAAAAAGAGATAAATGAACGTCTTTACCATACAATCTTTGCTAAAACATTACTTCAAAGTGATTTTAGAGCTAAGTTAAAAATCTGAAACTATATAAAGAGAAAAACCTTTGTATCTTTGGGTTAGAGCATGATTTCTGAGCTATTACACGAAAACCACAATCCATAAAAACAAAACTAAATTAGATGACAACAAAATTGAAAGCATCTACACTTTGAAAGGCATTGTTATGAATATGAGAAAGCAAGTCACAGACTAGGAGAAAATATTTGCACATTACATATGATAAACAGTAAAGGGCTTGGAGTCTTATATGTCTCAATACAATTGAGACATCACTAAACATCTGTTAGAATGTCTAGAATTAAAATAGCTTATACTATAGCAAGTGCTGATAATGATTAGAGTAACTAGAACATTTAGAATTATATTTTCTTGTTGAATTAACCCATTTATCATTGTGTAATGATCCTTATTATCATGGACAATATTATGTGCCATGAAATTCACCCAGTATATTCATATAGACTCTCCAGCTTTTTTTTTTTTTTAGTGTTTGAATGGCAAAATTTTCTCCATTCTTTTAGTTTTATCTTTGTTGTATCTTTATGTTTAAAGATGGCTTCTTGGAGACAGCATATAGTTGCTTTTTGCACTTTTAGTTATCTGACCATCTCTTCATTTCAGTTTGGGTCTTTAGGCCATTAATGCTTAATGTATTTATTTTTATGGTTGGGATTAAATCTACCATCTTGCTATAGGTTGCATGTTTCTCCCATCTGTATTTCATTCCTTCTTTCCTCTTTTTATTATGATTTTGAGTATTCCATTTTAGTTTACTTTGGAGTAATTATTTCTAATTCTTTATGTTACTTTAGAAATTGCTTTAGAGTTTGGTATTTATATCTTTAACTTATCTTATTCTGCTTTCATGTGAAATCATGTATTCTATATATAGTGAAAGAAACTTTCAACAGGTTACTTGAATTCTCCTCTCCTGGTGTTTGTTATTATTGTCATTCTACGCATGTTATAAACTCTACAATACATTGTTATTAGTTTTTACTTAAACAGTTGGTTATTTCAAAGAGATTTAAATAATATTAAAAACAAATTTTCTTTTTCTACTCTCTTCCTTTGTGTAAATTACCTTAGGTAAATTCAGATTTCCATTTGGTAGCACTTTCTTCTGCATGAATGGCTTCCTTTAATGTTTTATGCATGCATACAAATAATAAACTCTTTTAGCTTCTGTATGTCTGAAAATGCTCTTATTTAACCTTCACTGTTTAAAGATATTTTGTTTGGTATTGATTCTAGGTTGATAGTTTTTATTGTTGTTCTTTGTTTTCCCAGTACTTAAAGATGTGGCCCCATTATTTTTGGTCTTGCATTGTTCCCAAGAGAAATCTGCTGTCATCTTATTTCCCTTTCACTTTAATAATGTGTCTTTTTCATCTGGCAACTTTCATGAGCTTTTTATTCATAAGTTAAGAAATTTGGATAGATATATCTTAATTTCATTGCTTTGTATTTTTAGCACTTGAAGAATTTAATATGTTGGAGATCTGGGTGCACAGTATTCATTAAGATTAGAAAATTTATAGTTATTATTTCTTCAGGTGTTTTTCCTCCCTCTTTCTGATACTTCTTTTGGGTACTCCAATGACTTACTTATGAGACCACTTCAAATGTTCCAACAGCACACTGATGCTTCATTCATTTTTTGTTTGTCATTTTTTCTCTTTGTCTTACATTTGGGTTACTTTCCATGGCTCAAGTTCACTAACATTTTTTAGCAATATAAAATCTGCTGTTATTCAGATCCAGTGTAACATTTGGTTGTATCAGGAAGAAAGGAAATATGATTTGTATAATCACATATTGGCTAGAAGCAGATGTCCTGTATATAATTTCAATACTTTTTCTTCCTTTTGCTCTTCTTTTGTTTGAAATGGTTATTTTATACTAATTTCCATTTTACTAGCTTAGTTTTACATTCTTTTATTTTTCTTATACTGACTATATTATATATCAAATCATGCATTCTTATATATATATATATGGAGAGAGAGAGAGAGAGAGAGAGAGAGAGAGAGAGAGAGAGAGAGAGACTTTTTATTTTTTTTAAGATACTTAGATTAGATTAATGTTACATAAAATATAGGGGATTCCCATATGCCCTGCTCCCTACCCCTCCCACACTTTCCCACATTAACCACATTCTTCATTAGTGTGGTACATTTGTTACAATTGATTAACACATTTTGAAAGATTGCTACTAAGCATGGATTATAGTTTACATTGTAGCTTATACTCTCTCCCACACAATTTTGTAAATTATGACAAGTTATATAATGGCCTGTATCTGTCTTTGCAATGTCATTCAGGATGATTCCCAAGTCCCCAAAATGCCCCTTTATTATACCTATTTTCTCTCTCCCTCCCCCCAGAACTCCAGTGGCACTGCCTCCACATCAATGACAAAAGTGCTTCCATTGCTAGAATCACAAGTCTGTAGTAGAATAACAGTAAGTCTACTCTAGTCCATCATTCATTATCTGATTCCAAGGATTCTGGGATGATGATGCCCACTTTGCCTCCATTTGAGAAGGGATTTAGATCCCATGGGGCAGATGGATGGGACAATCTTGCTTGCAGTTGCAGGATCTCTCTGTTCCTTGGGATGGTCGTTGTCCATCATCATCTCCTTGTTGGTTGTCCTGGATGTGTCCAATGAACTGGAGTGTAGGTGTTATAACTCTGTTGAGATTCAGGGTCCAGCTGACACATAGACAGCCCAAAGATTTAAGTTTCTTTGACATACACCTATCAAGTCTAGTGCTAACTATAGGTTCAAATAGAAGGAGCAGAAGAGTCATGTGTAGGGAAACCACAACTGAGTCCAACTCTGTTACAATGGGGTCAAATTCCTGAGCTGCCTGCCCTGCCTATAGTGGCAGGCTGTCTCCAGAGCCCTTAGGAGCCCTACTATTTGAGGCAATATTTACTTTGGTAGTCAATGAGATCCTGCTGAGACATGCATAAACATAACCTCTGGGATGACTGCTGTTTGACTCACTTTGAAGTCTCTTAGCCATATAAACTCATTTGTCTTTAACCTTTCCCTCTTTTAGTTACGGTCTTATTGTCTCCCTTAATTAGTACATTTTCACTATGGACAATGCAGATATATTTTTAAAATTTTTTGTCACTTATTTGTTTGAATCCTGAAGCACATTACTATTATTGTACAATAAGATTATATCCATTTAATTTGAACCACATATTTTCCATTTTAATACACTTCTGTTTTTAATATTATACTTTCATTTGTATTGGTTTTATTCTTCCTAAAATATCTGTTTAGTTATGTTTATTTCATTTTTCTCAGTTTCCATGTGTACAGAAATGTCTTTATTTTGCCTTAATTTCCAAAGGATATTTTAAGGGGATAAAGAATCCTAAGTTTGTGGTTATTATGTTTTGGCATTTGAAAATGTCATTTGATTATCTAATGGATTCCATTCTTAATGTTGAGAATGCATATTTCAGCTTATTTTTTGCTCTTTTTTGAATTTATCTGGATTTTTATCTTGTTGCTTTAATTTTTGTCACTTTTTCAATATTTTGTATAGTTATGATTTTCTTTGTATTTATCCTGTTTGAAGCTTATAACACATATCAGTGGCTTATGGTCTTTTATCAATTTTGGAGAATGACCGACCCATTATCTGAAGAGATAATTATATCTCTTTATCTACTTTCTTTAATGTCTGCAATTATTGCATTCATGTTAGATCATTAAACTGGATAACTTTTTTTTAAGTACCTAAAACTCCATACTTTTCCAAGGTTCTGAATTTCAGAACAGTTTTTTAACAGTTTTATTGAGATATAATTCAATACTCTCACTTGTTTAATCAACGATAATAAATTCAATATTTTTTAATTATTTTCACAGCATTGTGCAGCCATCCCCAGAATCTATTTTCATAACTTTTGTCTTCTTGCCACACACAAAAAAGTCATTCCCATGAGTAGTCACTCCTCAAATGTCCCCCTTCACCACCACTCTCACTACTGCCCAAGTTCTAGGTAACCAGTAATATGCTTTCTGACTCTATTGACTTGCCTATTCTGGATATTTCATATATATGGAATCATATAAATGTGAAATTTTGTGTCTGCCTTTTCCATTTAGCATAATATTTTCAAGGTTCTTCTATGCTGTAGCATGTATTGATATTTTTATTGTTGAATAATATTCCATTGCATGGATATACCACATTTTATTTACTCATTCATCAGTTGATAGACTTTTGGGTAGTTTGCACTTTTGATTATTATGACTAATTCTGCCACTATTAAACATTTACAAGTTTTCATGTGAGCATATGTTTTCGTTTCTCTTGGGCATATACCAAGGAGTGGAATTGCTAGGCTATATAGTATCTTTTTATTTCCAAAGTGGTTGTACCATTTTACATTCCCACCAGTAATATATGCATGTTCCAAGTTCTCCACATCCTCAGTGACACTTTCTACTGTGCCTTTCTAATTATAGTCATCTTAGTGGTTATGAAATAATATACCATTGTGATTGATTGACATTTACATAATAACTAATGATGTTGAAAATATTTCCATGTGCTTACTCGGGCATTTCTATACCTTCCTTTGAGAATTGTATATACGGATCCTTTGTTTATCATTTTAACTGGATTTTTTTTTGCCTTTTTTAACACTGAATTCTGAACGTTTTTTATGTGTTCTAGTTTCATAACTCTTGTCAGATAAATTATTTTCCAATATTTTCTACCATTTTATGGGTTATCTTTCTATGCTCTTGATGGTATCCTTTGAAGCACATAAACTTGTTTTATTTAGATGAAGTCCAACTTATCTTTCTTTTTTGTGGCATGTGCTTTTGGTGTCATAACTCAGAAATCAACCAACTGAATTTATTTGTGAATTCTCAATTGTATTCCTTTGATCTACATGCCTATCTTTATGCCAGCATAACGTATTATTGTTTACTATGGCTTTGTAGTAAGTTTTCAAATGAGGAAATGTATGTATTCCAAATTTGTTCTTTTTAAAAAATTGTTTTGACTATTCCAGCTCCCTTTGCATTTCTATATGAATTTTAGTATCAGCTTGAACATTTTTTTCAGAAAAGAGAGCTGGGATTTTAATAAGGATTGTGGTCAATTTGTAGATACATTTTGAGAGGATTGCCATCTTAATAAAATTTGCCCCATGAACATAATATGTCTTTCCATTTATTTAGATTTCCTTCTATTTCTTTAAAATTTTTTGAAGTTTTCCATGCATACATTCTGCACTTCTTCTTTTATAAAATTTACTCCTGTCAATTATTTCTGATGTTAATTAAATAATAATTTTCCTTAATTTCATTTTCACGTTCTCATTGATCAAATATATATATATAATTAATTTTTGTATATTGATCTTGTATCTGGAAGCCTTGTTGAACTCCTTCATTAGTTCTAATAATTTTTAGCAATTTCCTTAGAATATTTTTAAAACCAAGGGCATATCATACGCAAATAAAAATAGTTGTACTTCTTTCTAATCTGCATGCCTTTTCTTCTTGCCTAATTTACACAACTAGAACCTCCAATGCTTGTTGAATAGAGGTAGTATGAACACAGATACAGGCATGCTTGCCTTGTTCCTGATCTTAAGGGGCATGCATACTTTTTCATGCTATAAGGATGATACTAGCTGTGGGGTTTTATATGTGCTCTTTATCATGTTATAGAAGTTTGCTTCTATTCTTAGTGTGGTGACATGAAGCTACGAAGCTGTCTATACACCCTCCCCCAAAAACATGTTCTTAAATCTAATCTATTCCTGATTGTGTGAACCCATGTAGGAACTTTTGTTGAGGTGACTTCAGGTAAGGTATGGCACAGCCAAATCAGGATGCATCTTTATTCTATTACTGGAATCCTTTATAAGTAGAATAAAATTCAGACAAAAGAGAGAAAGCCGCAGGAAGCAAGAAGCTAAACAGAAACCTGAAGAGAAAGGAGATCAGGAGATGCTGCTATGTGCCTTGCCATGTGTTTTGGTCAGCCACAGGCGTGCCTTTTGAAATATACCAAAGATTGGTTGCTCTTTATAAAGGGTATTTATTTGGGGTAGAAGCTTATAGTTACCAGGCCACAAAGCATAAATTTCTTCTCATAACAAAGTCCACGTGTTGGAGTAAGATGGCTGCCGACATCTCCAGGGTTCAGGCTTTCAGGTTCCTCTGTTCCCGGGGCTGCGTTTTTCTCCGGGCTTAGCTTCTGTTTCCTTCACGAGTTCAGCCGTAGACCATGAGGCTTTCTATGCTTTGCGTCTCTCCACAAGGTCAGCTGTAGACTATCGGGCGAACGGCTCACTCCAACATCAGAACTGCTTCTCAAATCTCCTTCTCCAAATCTCTGCTTCTCTCAATCTGCTTTTCTCAATCTGCTTTTCTCAATCTGCTTCCTCTTGTCTAGCCTTTTATACTTGAGACCACGCCCACCGAGGGGTGGGGTTCAACGTCTCACTGACATGGCAGTTAACGCCCCACTCATAACTTAATCATGCCCAGATGAACAGATTAGTTTACAAGAATAATCCAATCTGTATTTTTGAAATTCACGATTAAATAAAACTCTGAAACCATTATACCATGCAACATAGGAACCAAGGATCAACCACAGCCAGTCCCAGAATACCAGAGTCTTTGGTGAGAAAACATCACCTTGATAATGCCTTGATTTGGACATGTTCTCAGCCTCAAAATTGTGAGCAACTAAATTCCCATTGCTTAAGGTGAACCATTTCATGGTATTTGATTAAGCAGCCTAGAAAGCCAAAAGATTTTGGTGCAGGAATAGTGAGGTGCTGCTATTGAAAATACCAAAAATCTGTAAACCACTTTGGAAGTGGGTCCTGGATAGAGACTGGAAAAATTGTGATGTGCTTGATAGAAAAAGGCTAACTTGCTTTGAAGATACTATTGGTAGAAATATAGATGCTAAAGATGCTTCCAATGGAGCCTTAGATGGAAATGATAACTGTGATATTGGAAACAGGAAGAAAGGTGGTCCTTGATTTAAAACGGCAGAGAGCTTGGCAAATTGAATTCTGATGTCAGATGGAAGGCAGAACTTGACGGCAATGAACTTGATTATTTAGCTGAGGAGATTTCAAAGTTAAATATGAAATTAATGCTCTACATAGAGGGTTTAACTGAAGTGGATCCAGTCAGCCATTTCAAAGCAAGTCAGGATTGGAGATGCAGCTATGCAGGAGGGATCTATGGAAAGCACTATTTGGACTCCTGTGTACTACATGCAAGGTTGAAAAGTTTTTTCCTTGTATGAAAAGAACCCCTTCCAGCCCAGACTAAAATGGACAGAGAAGGGAGAAATTGAATGAAGAATCACTTCAAGGACAGAAACATGGAAACTGAGGTCTGGACTGAGACATCTTCTCAGGTCAAGAGAATGGGCACACCCTTGTGTGTGGAAAGGGTGAATTAACACCAATACTTGGAGAAAGAGGGGCTTTTGCCACATTGTTCATTATGAGTGCTGCCACCCAGTACTCTGAGAGGGTGGAGACTGTGCTTCGTGTATTGCAGGGTGTCCAACCAGCCATCCAAGGCTTGGAAAGGGTGGTGCTTTCAT
>PVKH010033890.1:0-11948 GCA_004027955.1 Chaetophractus vellerosus
CCTGCCCGTGGCGGCTTTTGCCTGTCCGTGGCAGCTTTTTGCCCTGCCCACGGCGGCTCCGGCCCGCCCATGGCGGCTTGCCATTCTCAAGGCGGTCTGCCCGCTAGGAGAGGTCCCCGGGAACCGAACCCAGGGCCTCCCATGTGGTTTCCCAGCGAGCTCTTTATCCACTGAGCTATCTAGCCGGGCCCTCTAACTAGTTTTTCTATCAACAGCTCATTGAGTGGGTTGTTCACCAATCTGGAGCTTGTTCCCTTCCTTTTTAAAGTGTGGCAAATAAAATTAGATTAATGGTTCTCAAACAACACCATTAAGGAACACCAAAGTTTTATGAATTTGTTGAACCATTTTTCCTGATAGAACCAAATAATGATAGTTTCCTGGCAATTGCATTTCTGAATTATAAGTTTTCCTCCCATCATTTTTTCCTTAGCTTTTGGTCACTGCTAGTATTTTCCTGCTACTCTATGTTAGCAGATGATAAAATGAGTAAATTATAAAAATAATGAAAAAATTTATATAACCCAAGTCAACTTATTATTTTAATGGAAATATGGTCTTGGATGTGATATTAAATTTTGTCATGCAATATAGACATATTTTTCCTAGCAAAATTATTCCACTTTTGTAAGAGGTCATTAAACATATCAGCCTTTCATGGGGCTTCATAAAAATATCCAAGTGTTAGGTGCCTCCTTCTGATTACATTGGAGTATGCTGACTGGACTCTGAGGCTTGTACAGTTACTTTTACCTCTAATAGTCTATCCTTTAGCTACTATCTTATCAGAATAACAATGATATATTTATATAGCCTCTGATAAGTTTGAAAAACTCATGAGCACTTATTTCTGTGGTGGGAGTATCCTAAAATTATCAGTATAGGACCTCATCTATAGCCCTAGATAAAATTCTGATTGTTAGAAATTCTTTTTATAAATTATCACCTTTCTAATTTCTAAAAAAAATCAAAATTTTCAGAACCTAATTGTATGTAACTTTAATGGTATCCAAAATTTAGATAACCTGCCTTAAACAATATATTCAGTCCAGCTAGTAAAGCAGTAGATCACAAATAACTTTTTTTTCGTTTTTTTCCTGTAAAAAACCAAGAGTGGCCCACTTTGCACTCTGACACAAAAGTGTTAATATTTCAACATTAGGATCTCTTATCTCTTCTCATTAGGAGCAATAACATATTAGACTGATAATTTTGGCAATTATCGGATTCTGATATTCAATGTAGAAGAACTAATACATTTGTTTTACCAACAAGGGAACACTTTCTTTAAATGAAATAGTTTATAAAGCACATGCAAACCAAATGCCTGTGGAGCTGCAGTGGTCCTAAGAGTGACTGTGGAGAAGCAGTCCTACTCACTTTTCCCTCTATGGTCTTCTTCCTGGACCCTCCAGCCTAAATGAAGAAGTCAACTGTAAGTGATACAAAAATTGAGAAGACAAACTCTCCATGTATATGTGTGTCAAAGAAAGGTTTTCTCAAATGGCTTTTGGGCAGAGACAATAAGACAGCCCATTCCTCTTGGGGCGGGGCTGACTGTGGAAGCGGCTGAGTCAGAGAATGTGCCATACTGGCCCTAATGGAATGCTCAGAGTTTAGGGAAAGAAATGCTTCTGAGATGTCCTGGCCCCTCCCACCCTCAGCCACTTAAGGACAACCAAAACTTGGTTCTGCTTAGGTCAAATTATTTTGAAAGCAAAGAAAGTATTTGAAAGTATTTTTCTCCCATTGTGAGGGTAAAGGAGTACAGGGGAAAGGGGAAGTGGAAAACCATTGATTAAAGAGAATCTTCTTCTTTTTTTTTTTCCATATGTAATGAAAATGTGCATCTTTTCTTCAAAGAGTTAAGTAACTGTGAGAGACTTTATTCCACCAAACCGGGCTGGAGTATTGAAAGAGGATTACAGCATCTTTTTCTTGACCTGGAGTTTGTGCTCGAACATATTCATGAATTTTGATAATAGTCTTTAAAATTCCCATTGATCTTTTTGTTTTAAATATGAGTATATAACATTGTGTACTTTCTAATATAACAATAATCATAAAAGAATTCCAATAACTTGCCATATGTAGTCATACAAGGATGAGACAGGAAAGTTTTCATAATGAGAAACAGATCAGTCCTTCATAATTGTGCAGTAAAGAATTTAGCTGATCTATCACAGTAATGAATTGGTGCCTTGGTGTTCCCTGACATTAGAAATTTTATTTCATTGAATAACCAGCAAGTTCTACAGTTATTATGGATCATAGAAGAGGCCATGCTTTTGCTATTCTGAATTTGAAATTTGAAGATATTAAGATAACCTACATTATCTTCCATCGCAATTGACTCTGGTTTCCTCTTTCTACTAGAAGTAAATTCTCCACTACCCAAAGATGAGGTTTCTCTCTTGTGCTAGTGACTTCCATAAGCACCAGAGGGAAAGCAGAAGCATGACTTCCATGATATCTCTTCATTTAAAATTACAATTGCCTCATGATTATGAAGACAAGAAAGAATGCTGTTATAGATATCATGCTGGTTCTCCTACATAATTCCTGGGTAATAACTTTCTACTCTATTCCCTGAACTGCCTGATGGGGATCAGAAATCTACAACATGGACACAGCCAGGATGGAAGCTCATAGCAGGGTTGTAAGTGTGGGGCAGGACAGATGCTTCACTTCTCCTTTACTGGCAGGTGGAGAGCCTGCTCTCCTCTGTGACTTCCAGGGCACATTGTCCTGTGGAACTACAGATGGAAGCACATTCTGCAAAGAATAACAGAATAGAGATGAATTTCTGCTGGAGTCTCTGCTTTGTTTTTCCATTCATTTTCCACCTCACAAAGGAAGCTATCGTAATTTGACAAGTGATAAAATCTTTTCTGCAAAACTCAATATTAAATTCTTCCCTCTTCACCATCTCAGGAGGATTGAGTTAGAAATAAATTGTTTACCTAATCTAAAGATACTGTACCAGAGACAAAACCTTTCTTCTCTCCAATAATAACCTGGCAATGTGTTATTATATGACAAATCACGTACCTACCTGGATGTTTTAAGCTAGGAATGAGTTGAACAACAACAAAAAAATTCTGTACTTGTTGTTGTTGACAAATTGGTGTAATGCAATTTCCTCTCCTAGTGTTATGAAGATTAGTGTTTCTAACAAAGAAAAGGCCACAAAAGGTGATCATTTGCTTTAAAATATTTTTTGACAAACTTCAAATTAAACAATTACCTGCAATATGTAAATGTATCTCATATGTTGAGTAGAGACCAACTTTGTAAATAGCTGAACTTTACTTCTTTTAATTATGAAAATGTGCTTCCTGGAGAGGTGGGAATGACCTTTTCCTAACAGGTCTAATTTATACTCTGCCTGGAGGAGAGAAAAAATACTTTAGATAAACCATCTGGAAAACTTCTAATTTGTTCCATGAAAAAATAAACATTCTGCTCCATAGAAATAATCCAATTGACAAGAGTCTTCCTTTTATTTGGATTATTTTTATCTAACCTTTATTATTGTTATAAATTGAGTACTTACATCTGAACCCAGCACCATATAATATAGAGGACAGCATACAGTCTGCCCTTCTGCAAAACATTTTAGAGTTAATATAAAAATATATGTGTGTTTATATGTATATATATATATATATGCCCCAAATAAAATAAAACAAATAAAACACATAAAATAAAAACGAATGAGAACTGTGTAGACTATGTGGTGTTTCCTCTTTTGTGTTCACAGGTGTTAACAGGAAGGTCACCTTGTTTAAATACAGGTTAGCATAAGTCCAGGCCTGGTAACAAAATTTCAGTGTCAGATTTCCCACACAATAATACTTATTGTATACTTTCTTTGTTTCGGGCCCTGTGCTAAGTGCCTTATATGCACTAATGAAGCAGATACTATTATCCCCATTTTACAGGTAATACAAAATAGATTTACAGAGTGGTAAACCAACTTGTTAAAGATGGGACCAGTGAGTTCTGGAGCTAGGATTCAAACCAAGAAATTCTGTTCTCAGAGTCTGCATTTAACTTATACACCATTCGCCCTGAAGCTTTTATTACATAAACGGCAGATTAATTTTAGAAAGAAAAGGATACACTGAGCCAACCAATGTAGGGGCCAGAACAAGAAAAACAAACTGGTTAAAATAAGCAAGATTTACTGCCAGCATTGTGGTCAGAGCTTGCCCTAATGACCAATCTGCTGATGTTGAAAGGACAGAATTGGGGGGAGGCATCTGTTATTTAAGGGCTCCCAAATGCATCCTCTCTTTTCCATCTCCACACTCACAGCTTCTTCCTGTACTCTTATTTCCTTCAATATTCAGTCAAAGTCTCGTTGCTCAGCTCCCTTCCTCTGCTTTTCTGCATCTCCATTCCCCAATTCACCATTCTATCCTCTGCACAGCTGCTAGGATGCATTCTATGAAACTTAAATCTGCTTCACTCAATTTTCTAGCTAAAATTCTTCAATTGCTTCCCATTGCCTTCAGGATAAAACCTAAACTCCTTAGTCTGACATACAAGGCCTTTCATGTGTGATTGCTATAAATACCCAAGTTACAAACTCTGATGTGCAAAAATGTAACTTTATTTCAATAACTCAATTTGATTTTCTGACTCTTAGAACTCAGTCTGCATAATGACAGATGCAACTTAATATTTTCCAGGTTTTTTCCATCCAAGTCAGCCATTTTTCAGTCAATTCACATTTGAAATTCAATCATAGTCAGGATGTCTCTTCCCTGAACACATGTCCTGATGGGATATTCAAAGGGCATGAGGGTAAGCATGGTAGAGGGTGTGTCACATCTCAGCTCTGGTCTGAATGGGGCCTAGGCTGGATTTCTTAGGGGTACTGACTCTCCTCCCATCTCAGGTGCCTGGAACTGGTCGCCAGACCTCCTTAGCACCACCATTGGGAATGTTTACTCCATATTCTGCCGTGGGATCCCTTTATTCCAGCTGCAGTGATCTTTGGAAGGCCCACAGAGTTTTTCTCTCTACTAACATCTGCATCATACTCAGGTGGGCGCATGATTGGTCAAGTAACAGCACATTGCCAATATATTATCAGAGAGAAGAGGGGTTTTGTCTCTGGTACAGTATCTTTAGATTAGGTAAACAATTTATTTCTAACTCAATCCTCCTGAGACGGTGAAGTAGGTCACTAGGAAGAAGCAGCAAAACAGTACTCTCTGCATTCAGGTTCTGCCAGACTGTGGAATAATTGTATCATGTCCCTGCACGGCTCTAGATTATCTCAGAGAGGGGCCAGGTGTGAGTGTATTCTCCAATATCTCTAACTTCCTCCCCCTGCCCAAACATTCTCTCTTTCCATTTTATAGGGTTTTCCTACTGTCAGTCATTGGGCTAGAAAAGAATTTTTTCAAACATCTTCTGTTTTACACCATTAACACAATTAGTTGGAAGCTGAAAATTTGGCGCATTGTCCTCTGAGTTCAGTCTAACAATTCCCTTCTGGTGCCCAGTCTTCATGCTTTGAGTGGAAGATACTGCTAGGGCAAGCATAGGAGAGGAATTGGAAAGAATCCACAAGTGGATATTTCAGATCATTGTTCTGTTACACACATTCACTTCCTGCTCACTCGTTCTAGCTGAATCAGTTTCCACTATTGTTCTTAAAGCACACTCTCACGCACACATGCAGTTTATAGTAATTCTTTGCTTAACAATTTCCCTTCAAAAATTCATGCTAAGGTACACTTAAACCTAATTAGGTTTAATTAAATAATAAAACCTCAGAATTAGTGGAGTTTAATAAAATGCCTAAATTGTGGTTCCAGTTATATAACAATTAATTTTGTTCATCAAAACTTTTGAAATACCTGAAAGTGGTTTCTTCCACTTTCATCCATTTTTCTATCCTGAGAAACATGATTTTATATGTATATTTCTTATTTGTTTCCACTAGCTACCCAAATTATGTAAGTATGATGCAACGTTAGTTTGGCTGTTAAATACTTGAACGTGAAAATAAAACAAAATATATTCATGTGATGTTATATGATGTTATACATATACTTTTTTATAAAACTTTTGCATTTCTCCATAACTATTTTACTTTTATAATTTTGTTTTAGATTAATGTTTTATTATGAAATACTGTAGCTTTCTCATTCCCTTCACTTACCTTATCCCACATTAGTCAAGTCTCAGCCTTTTTAATACCCTGACTCTTCTGGTGGAGTGTGTAGGATAACCCTAATCCAATGATTTTGAAAAGCATATAGACTTCTCTCAGTCTATTGTGTGCCCAATCCTCACCAGAATAACATAGCACCTGGGCTTTACCCTTAGATGTAAACGAAAAGTGAAGGGCGTGGCCATAAGAAAGTTCCATCCCTCATTGATTCACTATTGTTATCCTCCAAAGGCCTATGTCTTGCTTCAGAGTGAGAATAAAATATTTATTATGACACTATAGTGTGTTCACCCATAGGATCAGGAAGACCAAAATTCTTGCTAGCAAAGTGTGTGGATTGAATTTTAAAGGGAAACAAATGGACCAATTCCTGGGAGTTCTTAGAAAAAAAGATGAAATGTGAATGAGAAACCACCAACGATTTAAAATTTTCTTCAAAATATTGTCTTACCGACAATACTGACCCACAGGACTTCTACTTTATACTCCCTAGAGGCCAGCCCCCAAACCTCAGCTCTTGTACCATTCACAGTCCAGGTGGACCCCTGGCCAAAGCTAAGATATGCTGGTAGTTTAGAGATGGTCCCCCTTCTCAATATTTGACAGTTAGGAGTGAGAGTTCCAAAATTAATATTATTAGGGGGAAGATGAGGTTTAAAATCTCCAGTGGAAGTTCATAAATAATTTATTTAGTAATAGTATTGCATCTGGTTGTTTTCTCAAGTACTAGTACTATATAGTTTTATATTAGTTTATTATACATTATAGATAATTTTGCATAATAGCCTAGGAATTTTACTCCTATTTATAACCATTTTTCCCTGAAGGAGAAATATTTTTATAAATTTTAAAAAGTGAATTTCAAAATTTATTGCAGTGAATGAAAGCAATTTATACATTGGTTATCATAAATATACATATATATATGTATATGACTTGTGAACACAATGAGAGGACATTTAGTTTCTCTATGTATTGCTACCCTACTCTGGCTTCTAATTTGACATTTACTCTTATCTATACTTTGCAACGGAACCTTTTACATTTATGTATTAAGGGCTCTGCTCCTTCCAATACTACATGATAATCTGAGGTTACAGACAGAAGAACAAAAATAACTAATTTATAGCAAATTACCGATTAAGATATCATGCTGCAATTTTTACGAGTAGAGTAGATAGTGTACAAGATGAATGGCAGGGAAAGGGGACTTTCTGAAAGGAATTAAGTGGAAAGTGTGATGTGGATTGTTGATGGTCCAGTCAGGTCCCTTCTCTCTTCCTCCTGGGTCTATGGCTGACCTGCTTCCATTGAGGCTAAGTATGGCCAGTGGAATGTGAGGGAAAGAGTGCGAAACTTCTGGGTCACTTGGCCAAAAGGAAATCTCTTTCCATGGACTTCTTTTACCTTCTATTCCCATAGTTTGGAACATGGAGGTGCCTACATTCAGCTTCAACTAAGCAGATGAGGACAGAGCCCCTAGGGATAGTGGGACAGCAAGATGGAAGGAACTGAAGTCTCTGAATGACATTATGGCCTGGGATTGCTGAGGACTTTAAAGTAAAAGAAAAATTTATTTCATTAAGATCACTGCATTTCTGGATCTTTTTGGTGGCCACCAACTTCACTATCAAAATGGGGATCAGAAAGAATCCAGAGGAGGAGAGGAAAGCCAAGATAATGTGATTCTCTGTAGTAAATATACTAAAAAAATGTGGGTCTTTCAGAAACAAATTGGTTACAGGAAAAGATATGTAAATTTTTTAGAGAGAAAAGTTTGAGTTGGAAGAAGTTGTAGAGAAAGCTAGACGTGCTGGCAAGTGACCTTTTGCCCAAAGATAGTAGAAACTTACTTGTGGGGGAGGTGTACTTTTCAAACTTTAACATACATCACAATCCCCTGGAGGGGCCTGTTAAACCACAGATGGCTGGACCCCACCCCCAGAGTCTGATTCAGGAGGTCTAGGGTAGGGCCTAAGAATTTGCACTTCTCAATAGGTCTCAGGGGGTGCTCAAAGTTGGTGGGACCACACTTTGCTATGGAGTCTCAGAAAATTGGGAAATTCCCAGTTGGAAATTCCCAGGATGGGAATTCCCAACATGGCCTTTAGGTAGTTTTGCAGAGAAGAGTCTTGACCTACCTGTCCTCAAGGGTTTGTCAGCGAGACTAAAAAGACCACTCCAATCACGCATTTGGATGCTGCAATGGGCATGAAAGGAGAATCTTGAGTCTATGAGAGCCAAGTCTTTATGAATCGGTGACAAATCATGTCAAAAGATACTAGACTATATAACTGTCATCTATTAATTCTACTATCTATTAAGTCTGTTTAGAATTTAATCTTAACAATCCTTTGCATTATAATAAATTAATATCCTTTTCATGTAATTAATAAACAACTGAATGAGCATGTTGTCCTTAAAGGAAACCAATAACAGAAAAGAGTGGGGGAAGGTCTTAGTCTTTGGAGAGGAAAGGATACTACAAAATTAACTCTGGGATAAAGAGCATGGGGAAATTGAGCAGGAAGCCTTTTTATAGAGTGGCTTGTGTGAAGTCTATTCTGTCTTTGTATCTGTCAAATATAGATTATTTAGGGTTTGTGTACAGCGAAGAACTAGAAACCATTGCTTATGAATATTCTGAACTGCCCCTTGTTTTATGGGCTTTTTCTAAAAACAACTTTGATATTCATTTTTAAGTAGTTAAAAGATGAGCTTTATACTATGCATTCTTGATCCCATAATCACACAGTGCATTTTGCTCCCTATAATCTGACACTGTTGCTTTTTGCCACTGTAATATTAATATTTCTTTTAAAGGTTAAAATAAGAATAGTCATTTTAAAAACCCTTCTCAACAATTCCCAAGCATACATCTGCGTGGGTATAGGATATACTTACTCATAAAATGCTTTGCATATTCTATGAATTAATCAATTAATTAAAATCATTTGTACCATAATCCAATGTACAGGTTGAAAGCTATAAAACCCTGATAGGGAAAATTTGATGCCACCAGCTAATCATTGTCTTTAATTATATAGCTTGTGTAGAACATGTACTTGGAATTGACTCAGGAATTACTGAACTTGCTATAAATGATCCAGAGATTGCTTCTGTAAGTGCCTTCCTTTTGCAACCAAAAAACCTCCCGCCTTTTTTGTGGCACTTATTCTCCATCTTACATACTTCAAACATTTATGGTGCCTTTTTGATTATTTGGATATTGTCCACCTCCCCTAATAAGCTTAACAATCATGAGACAAGGGATCATGTATGCTGCATCATCAAAGTGTCCTCAGGGCCTTACACAGTGCCTAGCTCACATTTGCTGAATGAATGAATGAATGGTTGAATGAATGAATGAGCAATAAGTGAACAAATGAGCTATAAATTAACTAATCTTATGTTATATTATATATATATTTATTTATATGCTATACATTTATATATCAAGGCTAATATGTGTATAGATAGATATACAGATAAATAGATATAGATGTAGATATGGATATAGTTATATAACCTTGGATAATAAAGTTTCCTTCTATAAGCTGCAGCTTTTAAAATTGAAATTAAATATTTTCTTTTCCTATTAATATTTATACATGAATAGTGGTAATCATTTAACAGCTCATACCTCCCCTGCCCAATTACCATTGTTAAGTAGTTCAATTTCTTTATATTCAGGTAGTTCTATTATAAAGTTTACATAACCATTAGCTTTTTCAGTCATGTTAGCTTGGGACATTTCTTTTATTTGCAGTATTTTGCCCCTGCTGAAAGATTTTTCTGTTTTTCTGTTGGTTTTTGTCCTTGGATGGAACTATTTTAAATATGTCCTTTTGCTTTTAGTTTTGGTTAAGGATGAATCTATTCTTTTGTAGTTATTTTTACTTTTTTTGGGTTATAACAATATTTCAGAAGCTTCTGTTCTTTTCAAAAACCATTTGATCGCGAGGGAATTGGAATGCTATATATCAAAAATTGAACACCTCATCCTAAGGAATGAAAAGCTTTGAAATGGAGGTATCCGATGTCCTTGCATTTAGACTAGAGCTCAGAGTCTAGGCTGACTTGAAAGCTGAGACATCAAAAGTATACAATTTAGTAGAGTTTTCTCAGAATAATCTTCAAGGCACCTATAATGCAAGCTTTGCTCATCTCCCTATTTTCTGTTTCAACATCGTGTTCAATTTCTGAAACATAAGAATAAAGGTTCCATGAGAAATTATTAGTTAATTGAACCATACTTATTGTAAGAATGGACAGGCAAATAGTAACAAGAAATTATGACGAGTGAAATTTTAATGTTTTAACCTCTTCATTATGTATTCATTTAAGTGATTTATGTTCAATATATTTTTCTTTGAATTATCACATACTCTACCCTTTAACACTTTTTGTGTGCCCAGCATATGCTAGGCACTTGAATGGCCTATCATTTACCCATATAGCAATATGTTACTATTTTAATTGACAGTGTAAAGTTTTATAAAATTTTGTCCAAGGAATCTGCTATAATATGTTTTTATATTTTGGCTCTCTTTTCATTATGAAGATTTTCTAATTTACATTTGTGACTGCACGTGCCCTTCTTCTTAAAAAATGTTTTTACTCATAAAATGGTCATTGTAAAAATGTTAAAAAAAATAGTGAAACAAAAAGGAAATGCTACTTGAATGATAATTTTTACATATTTCTTTAACTCACATATGTTCTTATCAGTAAATCTGTCAGTTCTTTTCTAATCAAAATAATCACTTTAATGTTTTCTCAAACAGTTTTTGAGGTTTGCTTTTGGACTTTTCTTTATCCTTTTCTGAATTTTGGAAAGACTTCTTTTCTTGCCCATTGCACTAAAGTTTAATAATGCCTGGAAATGAAACTGGTCCCCTACTTTTATAGGAAGCATCTTTAACCAACCACTCTCTTTTGATTTCTAATTGAAGATATTGTTTATACCACTCTTTATCCAAGTTACAAACAACAGATATTTTTAAGTAACTATTATTTTCTCCTGAAATTATAAACACTCTCAGTGAGTCTTGTACCTTGCCAGCAAAATAAATGCAAATACAATTATAAAAGCATAGATTTTATGCCAGAAAATAAAGGAAATAAAGGATTTGAATCATGTAAATTTAAGCAACTTAGAGGTACTGAATTGTCTAGATTGATGTATTTTAATAATATTCACAGTATTTGGTGAGTAACTTTGGTACAAAGAGGTACCAAACTATTCTGCTTGGGCAGAATAGTTCAGGCTGCTGAAGTGACTGGAATTTGTAGGGCAGAGTAAAAGAGAAGAGAAAGCTGTGTGGAGGGTGGAGTCAGATGTCTGTGTGGATGTTTGCAAGTTCACCACAGGTTTTTGCTCAATTCCGGGTGGCAAATTAATAGAAGGAACTTTCTCAGCCTTAGCAGAGAGCAACTCCTGCCAGGATGAGAGCTAAACAGAGGTACCAAAGATCAAGAAGGCTGGGATACACCAATGCAAGGTATTAATCATAGGGAGGTGTATGGGAATCTTGCCTTTCATGCATGAGTGTTCTGTAAATTCATAATTTCCCTAATTAAAAAACAGTGCTGGGAGATGTTGGAATTCTGGCCTAGCTTGGAGATATCCATTGAATACTCAGACATTCGGTTGAAACCCCATTCACAGGGATAAGGGCCACACACTCTAAGGGTGAGGACCAAACTGAAATGGAACTACACTAACAAAGAATAAAGCCAAATTTTTCAGGGA
>PVKH010033891.1:0-11949 GCA_004027955.1 Chaetophractus vellerosus
TGCCTTAGATGATTATAGGTACTCTCCCAAAACAAAAGTTTGTTTTTGCCTGAATGAATTTAGTACCTTTTCTTCTTTGTAACTGTAAAACTTGTAGTTAGGGCAGCTTTTCAGCACTCTTACAAATTGAGGAAAGAACACCTTAACCCAAACAATGAAACTCATGATCTTTGCATTTTCTAAAAACTATTGACCTGCGGATAAAGTCCATATTTAACCTGTTTTTTCTCTAAAAGTTCTTTGGAAACAGATTTAACAGAGTTATGATGGAATCATTAACTACAGAGTGTATTCTTATAAATATAAGATTTCATGGGGCCGGCTGTATAGCCCAGTGGATAAGGGCGCCAGTTCACCACATGGGAGGCCCCGGGTTCGGTTCCCGGGGACCTTTCCGGGCGGGAAGACTGCCTGAGAAGGCGGGCCGCCGTGGGCATGGCAAAAAGCCGCCACGGGCAAGGCAAAGCTGCCACGGGCAGGGCGAGCCACCCACCAATGGAGCAGAGCCGCCCGGGAACGGAAGCAAAAAGCCACCTGGGAATGGAAGCAAGAAAAGCCGCCCATGAACGGAGCAGAGCCGCCTGCGCAGTGAGCTGACTCGGCGCGTCGCCGCAACGGGGGGAAGACAGAGCAGACACAGAAGAACACAAAAATGAACACAGCAAGAGCAAGCAGAAAGAGGGGGGATATGTAACCAAAAAAAAAAAAGAAACACACAACAGGTTTAAAACATGGAGAACTTACAACATTCACGACAAAGGTTTAATATGGTTTAATGCAGTTAGATCGCTCCCAAATTAATTTTTTAAAACTATGAAAAGGTAAGGCACAGAGAAATAGGAAGGACCAACAAACAAGAAAAATAGCCATCCTTACACAAGTCATAGAAATGTAAATTTTAAGACGATAAGTTCTGTCTCTCAAACGGGCAACTATTTGTAAAAATAATCTGTGCTGTCTAGAGTTTGGGTTAGGTGGCACTTTAATAATGTGTTGATGATTATCTCTGGGTGGTAGCACTAAGGGTTACTTACTTCTTTTGCAGGTATCAATATTTTCAAAATTTTCTACAGACAATATGCACTTATTTTTACATAAGGAAAAAATAACCGAGGATTGATAAATAATGTTCAGAATATTTTATACTGATCAAAGTGTTCAGGAACAGAAAAAGTAAAATCAGAGTTTAACCTGGAGGCTCTAAATGTCAAACAGCACCTTGCACAATAAGAATTAATTCAGTTAATAAGGAGCTGACAGCTTTCACTTCCTCCATCAGACTGTTGTCTGCTTATTAGAGACATACATAGGAATGAAATTTTGTTTGGCAAGGACTTTAAATGTCAATTACTCATTTTATTTCAAAATAAAACTAAAGGGTTAAGAAAGGTAGTGAATTAATTGTACACTTTGGATGGACTGTACACTTTGAATGGATTGTGTGCTTTGTTAATATGTATCAATAAAATTGATTTAAGAAAAAAGAAAGGTAGTGACTAGTTATAGAAAGTTATGAAGGATTAGAAGATTCATTTGAGATCATTCTTCAAAAATGGTTTCTGGATAGCAATTTTGAGGGATTGGTCTCTGCCTAAAGGAACAAATTATATACATATATTTATAGCTTTAAAAAACAAGATAAAAATTTTGTATTTTTTTTTTATTATATACCCCCCCCCATTCTGCTTGTTCTTGCTGTGTTCATTTTTGCATTCTTCTGTGTCTGCTTGTCTCCCCCCGGTTGCGGCGACCCGCTTAGTCAGCTCACCGCGCGGCGGCCTTGCCTGCTTGCGGGCGGCTTTGCCCTGCCAGCGGCAGCTTTGCCCTGCCATGGCGGCTTGCCTCCTCAAGGCGGTCTGCCTGCTCAAGGAGGAACCAAACCCGGGGCCTCCCATGTGGCAAACCGGCACCCTACCAATTGAGCTACAGCCGGCCCCAAGACAAAAATTATTTAAAAAAACAAAATTTTTTTTAAAAAGACACGCAGGTTGAATCCTTTTAAAACATACTTTGGGGGCTTTGATAACTCATGAAGACCCCATCTGAAGACTGGTTTGGAGGCAGTATATATATGGCATCATAGAAAAGGCATTATTTGCTAAATTTGCAAAAGATGATTTGTCATATTTTGACCAAGTCTAATAAGTTATAAATAAAAATTAGTTGCTGCAAGGTGAATATAAACAGGCTCACAAAACAGTAAAAGATACACTTTATTCACACACAATGGCTTTTACCATCCAACAGCTCTAAATAATACCATCAGAGAGAGCAAATGCCAAGTACAAAATACCAATGTTTGGAATCTTCAAAGCTATATATGTTAAACCACTGAGATACCTAATGGTCTCTTACTTTCAAATAACAAAAAAACAAAACAAAAACTAATGAAAAAACCCACAAACCAAACAAACAAATGAAAACAACAATCAAATCTCATGAAAAAAAGGCAGCTGTAGTATCCAGAAAGAACAATCACTGTCTCAAAAAACAAAACAAACAGAATCCATTTACTCACTGTATGGCCACTCTCTGCCTCACGTTTTTTTGTTTGTTTGTTTGTTTGTTTGCTAGTAAGTTAGGAAAATGGGGACAATCTCATATACTTCATTAGATTATTATGAGGTTTAAATATGGTGAAGTCATATGAAAAGCCCCTTGTAAACAGTAAAGTACTGTGCTATTTTAAACATGATTAACTATTTTATTCATACAAACACACACACAGACTTTTTAAAATAAAACTGCTCAACATAGCACACTGCTGAGAAGATATAGTCTTTCCTATTTTCAAATTACCTAAGAGGAGCCGGCTGTAGCCCAATTGGTAGGGTGCCGGTTTACCACATAGGAGGCCCCGGGTTCGCTTCCCGGGGCCTCCTTGAGCGGGCAGACCACCTTGAGAAGGCAAGCCGCCGCGGGCAGGGCAAGCCACTGTGGGCAGGGCAAGCTCCCATAAGCAGGCAGGCTGCCGCGCAGTGAGCTGAGTCAGCGGGCCCCCACAGCAGGGGGAGACAAGCAGGCACAGAAGAACGCAAAAAAGAACACAGCAAGAACCAACAGAAATGGGGGGATATGTAATAAATAAAAAATAAAAATCTTTAAAAAAAAATTCCCTAAGAAAGGGGCTTCTAACTATTTTTCTGGGTATAGTTCTGCTTGTGAACTATAGAGCTTTCATTATGATTCTAATAACTTGTAATAAAGCTATAATTCTGAGTTTACTGCCAAGAAACATTTTGCTCTGATCCTGAATTAAATAATCCTTTTTCCAATCAAAGCTTGACTCATCAACCAATAGTTACTTTAACAGTAAGTCCATGACATTCTGTGTCTGCAGACTGAACTCCCTAAAAACTGGACAGCTCAGTTTCTCTCTAACGTGTATTTATTTGATGGGAAACTCCTCCTCCACTTTTAATCTATATTCTCAGGCATAGTGTTTCCAGACTTAATTAATTTTTTAAATATGGGTCTACTAAAAAGTAGAAAGTCTTGGCAGACCTATCATATCCCTAATATCCAAATATCAGGCTTCAATCCGTGCAAAATACTTCTTTCCTACCGTGTATTTAACATGCTAAGAGATAACTTAAAATAGTATCTTTAACTTTTAACTTAATAGTACTAAAATTTTTCAGGAATGCTAAAAAAAAAACCCTTTTAATAGTTATTTCTTTAAAGTTTTAACATTTACTAAAATGAATCAATATAAATGATAAAGTAATTTTTGTGTCATCATTTAGCAAATTTTCAGCAAATCTTGATTTATTCTCATGGTTATATTTCTTTGGTGAAGCTCCACAAGTCAATAGTAAATGCTACCACACAAAGAGCTTAGCAGTCCCTGATTTTAGAGACTACCTTTTGAATCTGGCAAGCCTACTGTGCTCAAACTCTGGTATTACAGCTGTTGATAAAAGTCACCTTGGCTAGTTAGAATGATGTTTCCTAACTATAATACACACACACACACACACACACACACATATATGCATATTCATATATAATTACATTTATGATTATTGGAATGTCTGAATGTCTTTGAGTATAATATATATTATCTTTCCTTTCTCTCTGTTTTTTGGAGGCAGTTACTCATTTTAAAAAAAACACATACCAACATTGGTTATGCCTCTGTAGCACAAGGGCTTTTGTGATATTCTGGGTCAAGCCAGGGTTTCCCTCCTTCTCATGTCTGCTGCAGTATCCTGCAACTCTCCCTACTACTAGTACTCATCCCAACATACAGCTTCCTGGGGCCCAGGCCTAGGTGCACACATACAGTATTCTATTTTCTGCCCTTCTTTACCAAAATCAAGCTTGTTTATTTATTAAAATCATCGCAACCCACACCCAACAACAGGTACAATGAAATAAATTTAGAAAGTTACAGAAATTCAGAAAGGAGAAGGCTGGAGAGCAGTGTATCAGAGCAAAGTGACAATGACACCAAGATTTTAGAATTGGTACCACCTATACCAAAATGCTATTTAATGCTAAAAGACTATCCAGACAAGCCTGGCCAGAGTCTTATAAAAATATGTCATACAAAGGACAACACAAGAGGGTGTAGTAGTGTCAGCAAAAACAATGAATTACTTAATAGAAAGAAATGGAAGTTATGGGAGATAGATTTCAGATCAATATAAGGAAGAACTAAGGAATAGAGCTGTACAAAAAAGGAATGGGTTACCTTATGAGGTAGTGGACTCCCTGTCATTAGAAGTATTCAAGAATGCTGCATATCATATCCCCCTCTTGGAGATTCACAATGCACATTAGCATATTAAAGGTTCTGAGAAGTCCTGCAGTAAAGAAACCTGTTTAACTTTGTTTAACCCAGCATTTTCAAATTATTTGACCACAGAATCCTTTTCCCACCCCTACCCCACCCCAATATTTACTCAGTTTCTGTGAAACTAGAGTTCCTCAGAATACATAATTGAAACCAATGAGGTACATTTTTTAAAAGTATTCACTATGTACCAAAATAATCTGTCAAGAATATGGTAGAATTGCCACAAAGGTTAAAAGGCTAACCCTAAGAGTCTATGATTCAATCACATCTCACAATAAAAGCTAGTAGAGTCTTGGCTATTTATTTTAAAAGGTCCCATGCTAGAAAGGGAGGTAGAATAACAAGGTGGTAAATTTCAAGGTTAACCAGTTCAAATGCCTCTCTTTCACATTCAAAGCTCAATTCTTAAAGGGTAAGAGAGACACTTCAAGTACCATAAGTTCCCCATAAGAAGTCTTAAGCAAATATCTTCTCCATCTACCAAATTAATTACTATTTGAGAAAGAGGTTTTTTTAATAAATAAAGAGTATGGAGCAGATATAGCTCAGTGGTTGGGCACCTGCCTCCCACATACAAGGTCCCGGGTTCAATCCCCGGTACCTCCTCAAAATAATTAAATAAAAAGTAGTCTTGTATTAGGGGACTACCGTATTCCAACTACCTTGTTTGAGTTTAATTTTTTCTCCTAATACATGCTCTCCAAAAAAGGTTAATATGTATTTGATGCTTAGTCACTAGACTGCTCTGTACAATCTGTGATCTTGAATTAGACAAATGATTAGCTATGATGATTTATAAGCCATTAAAAAACTATTAAAGCAGATATTAGGCATTAGGGGGAAAAAAGTCTGCTTATATGCCCCACATACTGTTAATTTCTCTCTCTTATTAGTTTTTCATCTTTGAACATAATACAAAACAATACATACTAAGGATGTTAATAGCAGACATGAAGAGCCAATCCAACATTAAATTTAAGAATATTAATGCTTATGAAGCCCAAATCTCCGAGTCAAGGCTTCCACAGTTATATTAACTTAGCCATTTTGCACATATACTAAGACCATCAAATTCAATATAGTATTAAGTAGTACAAAACACAACGTAGGAACCTTAACATCTGAATTTCCTGGTTTTTCATTTCTCAGCCCTAACCACTGCATTAAGGACATTTTTGGCAAAGAGACCTTTATATTTTAACAGGTTATCAAATACAGGAACATGCAAGCCTAGCAGTGTTATTAAATCACAAATATATTTGAGATATGCTAATATGAAATTAGACAAAAATTCACTTTCACTCAGTGCAACCAGCAAAGCCTCATTTCTGGGAGAGAGCTTTTTTTGTTAAAAAAAAAAATCATTGAACATTTGAATTATTATTCAGCTAGCATCAGATATACTATGCCTACCTTACAGTAAAAATACTTACCAATTTTGGGGATACAGTCTCTCCTTCAGCTCTCTAGCCCCCTATAACAGAAGGGGAAATTAGAATTAGACTACAAACACGAATTTATAATGTCACCAAAAGCTGAAGACATAAAGATTTCTATCTGACTTTAAGAATAAAAAATCAAAACATACAAAAGTCTCCAAAGTTTTAAAACCCAAAAGAAAAAAAAAGGAGAGAGAGGTTGTTTTTACAGCAAGGAAAGCACTCAAGGGCCATTCAATCTCTACTCTTCCCAAAGTTTTTCAAGACAAGGAAAAGTAATGTAGTCAATGGCTTCCCTTTCCTAAGAAACACACAGAAATGAAATGTACCTCATCTAAATTAAGCGAACATCATGAGTCCTTAGTTTGGTCCACTTAAACTCAAAATGGATTTTTGCCATATATAAGATTTAAAAATTCACATCCTTTTATAATAACATATGGTCAGAATTTTAAACAAACATTTCACTCACATTCTTAAAGACCTACTACATTCACAAAAGTGACTTTCCCTATGCCACCTATCTAATCAATGATAGAGCCAGAAAGAAAATCAAAGTTTTGGGATTCCCAATCCAATGCTCAGTGATGCTTTTATTGTGTGTGTGTGTGTGTGTGTTTTGTTTTTTTTTTAGTACTATGAAGATTAACTAAACTTCACTAAGTTGACTTCAAGGTCAGAAAAGTCAAGTCAGGCTATACTGTTTATTTTTAACCCTGCCCCCAAAATTCTTTTTTAATAAATAAAACTTAAGAAACATAAATTAAAAACTTTCCCCCTAATATTTTAATAGTAGATCATTTAAATTCCACATGCCATGCTCTAAAAGTTTGAGAGTAGAAACTTCCTTTTGCTTTAAACATAGTGTGCCTACTGATTGATATTACTCCAATAGCATCTCATTTCCCCTGAGGATATTTCAAAAACTCTTCATGTCACCCAGATTATACATCTCTGTTAATCATGTGCAGTCATACCAAACATACAGAATAATAATTTAAAAAGGCCCTGGTTCATGCAGTTAACAATTTCCAAAAGAAATTCAATTTGCTGTTCTACCCTGCCTTTTCTTCAGTAGCAGTCCTTTCTAAAGTACTCAGTTCCATATAAATGACAATTTTAATCACCAAGATTAGAATAACTCCCAATAAAAAAGAAAAACTACACAACAATCTGTAGGACAACGTGATTATTAAAAAGTGGATTCTTAACATTACAAATAAAGGACTCTGCACCTTTCAAAAGAGGCCTAGAACAGTGCCAGGCGCACAGTAAATGCTCAATAAGTGTCTGTTAAATGAATGAAATGACCGAATGGACATAAACTGTCTGTTTCTAGCTTATCTTCCCTATTAGGCCTCTCTTGTTAGATCTCCCAGGCAGAGGATAATTTCTTATGCATCGATCTCCCACAATATTATCTGTTAAATGAATGACTTTTAAAACTGTTTTTATCCAAATTGTTGATTATAAAACAAAATATTACTGTTTTAAAAGATAATGAAAAGGAAAAGACCAATAAATTGGACTTAATTAAAATTTAAAACTTCTACTCATTAAAAAAAAAAACACCATTAAGAGAGTGAAAAAGCAAGCCACAGAATTTGGAAAAAATAATTGCAACACATATAATCAACAAAGGCTTGCACCCAGAATATATAAAATATGTTGAAACTCAAAGCAATCAGGATGAGTTTGGGATTTTAATTGTGATTTATACAGCATCTGAGAAAGTAGAATCACAAACTCTTCTGAAAAGTCATATCCAATAATGAAGGCAGCACAATGGACGGATACCTTATCTCCAGGATTTTCTCCAAAAATCAGCTGCAGAGCCAATCCCAAACTGATAAAGAATTGTGCCATGATATCATGAAACTGTTCATAAAATTGCCTGCAGGGACTACAGAAATCACGTAGGAAATCAAAGCCTGAAAGGTTAAGTGACTTCCCCCGAGGTCAGGCAGCTAGCTGGTAACATAGCTGGAAAGCATAAAGACCCTGAGATTCCCTTGACTGAGTTCACCTTTCTACCTGACTTCCTCTTAACCAGCTTTAGCTCTAGGAAACAAACTACAATAAATACTGGTGAAATAAAGTCTACATAAAAAGTTTTAAAGAAAATTCATGTAAGTAACCTGTCTAGAGCAGATTTTAAAAGCTGAGGTCCTTTATACCTAAGGGATCCCCATGAATAAGCTTTAGAGGGGTCTGTCAACTCCATGATACTACATGCTAATGTGTATGAACACAGGTACAGTTATCTGAGAACAGAGTCCAAAAACTTTAATTAGCTTCACAAAGAGGTTCAGATGCCCCTCCCAAAGAATAAGTTATTTTTAGATTGGTGATTCTTAAACACTATGCATCAGAACTTCCAAAATGTTTCTTCTGAAAACAGAAATTATACATTGACCATTTGGAAAATGATAAGAAAAAAAAAAAAAAAAGACAAGACTTTACCTCTACAACTTAAGCCTGAGACGCAAAAAGTAAGATTTATACATAAATCTATACTTTTTTACACTTCTCATATGCAGAAAGCATTTGAGTCTGAAATGCAAGTTTTATTCCTCATGTTAAGCTGAAGTCCATTTAATTTGTTTCTCAGCTACATTTCAACTTGTAACTGAGGTAGTTCAAAATTTTAGCCATATTTGCTTGAATTTTTACAGCAGAGATTTGTTTTTGAAAAAATACATTCAAAACACATGAGGTGGAGTAAATGAAATTATTTTTGCTTTTAGAGATGAATAATAACTTACTAACATAACATCACACAAATTTTTACAAATTGGAAATTGTTCACCTCTCCAGAATTCCATAGGTAGCTGCTTTAATTAGAGCTGATAAAGAAATGAATCATTCAATTTCTGATATGGTTGCAAATTTTTAAATATTATAAATAAATCAGATTAATAGCCTCTTAAGTAAAATTATCGAAAACTTTTGCATATGAAGAATACATATTAAACAACAAACAAGTTTTGCAGAAAGAATGTTCCACACTAGATCATGTTTTAATTAGGCTAAAATTTAATTCATCCCACTACAAATTTCAAACAATTAAGTTTATAGCCTGCGCTCAATCATAAATTTTGATAAGGGACTAGAATAGAACAGATAATTGTCATTCAAAGACACTTTAAAATGTCACCTTACCCAGAAGATTAAATCACTTTTCTCCAAACTAAACCAAGCTGACTGTAGTCCAATACACTAAGTTTTATATATAATAAATTTTACTGTTTTTTTTTTAATCTTACCTTTCCTACCTTCCAACAAAAAGCGTAAGTTAGAAATAAATTTAAATTTATATAAGTGGTTAGAAGAAAAAGCACTTAACCCAGATTTAGCTCTTCAGGACCCAGCACCATCATCACCACTTTTTGCCCCTATCCCTCTTACTCTCTCAAGGACTTCTTTCCAGCACTTTTCCCCATTGTCTCATGAACCATCAATTTTTCCCTCATTATTAGATCATTTCATTTCTCCCATGACTCCAGAGTCTCCTCTAGTTATTGCCCTGTGTCTATGTTCCTATTTATAGCAAAACTCACTGAAACAGTTAACCATACTCACTGTCTCTAATTCCTCTCCTCTCATCCTCCCACTCCATTAGGACTTTTGCCTCCATCCACTCTTATCAAGATCATCAATGACCTCTGTGCTGCTACATCCAATAGTAAAGTCTCAGTTCTCACTTCTATTTCCATGTTTGATCAGCATTAGTTTACCCAAATGATCCTTCCCATCTTGAAAACCCTTTCTTTCCTGGACCCCCAGGACACCCACTCTCTAAATTTTCCTTCTAAACTCTCTGGTCACTCTTCTCAGTTTCTTTTGTTGTTTCCTCATTTCCAAGACCACATAAGTTGAACTGCCTCAGGGCTCAGTTCTTGGAACTCTTCCTTCAAGTGACCTCACCCAGTCTCATGGCTATAAAAGGATGTATACAATGAGACTCTGAAATTTTTATTCCCAGCCCAGACCTTTCCCCTGACTTCCAAATTTATATACCCAACTCCCCATTCAACACTGCCACCTGGTTGTCAAAGAGGTATCTCAACCTCAACATGTCTAAAACTAAACTGATAACCTCTTCTCCAACCTCCTCACAGTCATCCTCACCTCAATAAATGGCAATTCTATCCCTTCTGTCCAAAAACCCTGACATCATCACTGACTTCCTTTCCCACATCACTAATCCAATCCAACAACACACCATGTTGCCTCTACCTTCAAGATACATTGACTGTGACCACTTCTCTCAACTCCACTACCACTACCGTGGTCCAAATCACCATCATCTTTCACCTAGATTACTGCATTAGCTTCCTAACTGGACTCCCAGCTCCTACCCTTGCCCTGCTACATTTCTCTTCTCTCAGCAAAGTGATCTTTTCAAAATCTAAGACAGATCTTGTTACTCCTCTGCTCAAAATCCTCCAATGGTTTCCCCTCATACACACAAAAAAGCTGAAGACCTTAACAATGGCCTCCAAAGCTCTAAATGATTTGAGCCCCTGTTAGTCTCACACCTCATCTCCTTCCCTCTCCCCATCACTCACCCACACTGGCCTCTTTTCTGTACCTCAAACACTCCAAGCAAGTTCCCTTCTCAGGACCCTTTACTTGTTTTTTCCCTGACTGGAACACTCTCCTACAAATACCTTCATGGTTCACTCCCTCAAAATATTTAGGAAATCTATATCAGTTGCAAGAATGAGAGAAAACTGAAATAAAGACTAAAACAGTCATCAAAATTGTCACCCTCCCCAAACTTTTACTCATGTTATTTCCTATACCTAGATATCCCATTACCTTCTCCTTCTCTCTGCCTTGTTAAATAATCTCACCCAACCATCAGTGTCCAGATCAGGGGTTCTTAACCTTTTTTGTTCCACAGACCCCTTTGCCAATCAGCTGAAAACCATGGTGAAAACCACTAAATCCACACTATATTGTGTATTATTTAATAAATATATCACACCTGCACCAACACATCCCCACATGGATGTATTTTTTATTTAAATTCAAGCTTACAGACCCCTTGTTAAGGACCCATGGTCCAGATAAATACCCAATAATTGATGGAAACTTTCCCAAACCTAACATCCTAAGTCCCAGTCCTTCCCTTCTTTGAACTCCTGAGAGTGTTTACCATCATCTCTCATTCATTTTAGAATTTAACCACATACTGCCCCACATTATTACTTATATGTCTTATTTCCCTAACTAGACTACACCCACACACACACAGACACACAGACAAAAAGTGTAGAATAAAAATAATGCCGGGCCCGGCTAGATAGCTCAGTGGATAAAGAGCACGCTGGGGTACCACATGGGAGGCCCCGAGTTCGGTTCCCGGGGACCTCTCCGAGCGGGCAGACCGCCTTGAGAAAGGCAAGCCGCCGTGGGCAGGGCAAAAGCCGCCGTGGGCAAGGTGGGCAAGGCAAAAAGCCGCCACAGGCAGGGTGGAGCCCCCACGGGCATGGCAAAGTCACCCGTGAAAAGCGGAGCTGCTGCCTGCAAAGCGGAAGCCGGCAGCCCTTAAAAACATGGAGGACTGCTGCCCGCAAAACATGGAGCGGAGCCGCCCGTGAAAACGGAATGGAGCCACCCATGAACGGAGCAAGCCACCGCGGCGGAGGGCCGACTCAGTGCGTCGCCGCAGGGACGGGGGGAGACAAGAAGCGAACATAG
>PVKH010033892.1:0-11949 GCA_004027955.1 Chaetophractus vellerosus
TCTTCGTGACTCTATCTCAGCTTCTTAGGGGTCTCTTTCGATGGTTTTGTGCTCTGTTGATTCCAGCATCCAGTCTCTAAGACCACTCTCTCAGCCTTTCAGTGTTTCTCTCTCTGCTGCCTTTTTGTTTATGTCCCTTCTTTCTATTCTTCCTTTATAAAGGACTCTAGAAAGAGGGCCAAGTCCCACCTGGTTCATTCCTCTCTGAAGCAATCCAATCAAAGAATTCCACTCACATGGAATATTTCAGCTCCAAGTACATGACCCTTTCTAGGATATACAAAAAGCCCCAAACTGTCACAGGTGCAAAATGCTTCACCAATCATTACCCAAAGCTGAGCTTTCCTGGCCTCCACAGAAAATGCAATTCTTCAACTAACTGTCCCCTTTTGATATGAGGAAGTGTTTCATTTATAAATCTCCACCACCTCTTTTTCTGGGGTGTTGAAATAATGGTGGATGCCACATTTTCCTGGTTGGTGTTGAAACAATGGCTGCCACCACCTTTTTCTGGAATGGCTCAAACAATAGCTGCCTTCAGAGCCAGGACCCAGGGACCTTAATTCAATAACCAAAAGCCATGATAATTTATTGCCCATGTATATCCCTGTTCTTGGGGAAGACAGGTTTTATAACCCTTTCTGTCACCAGTAGCTAGGCAGAAATGGGATCATATAGTAACCTGTCATATGAGTGGGGGATGGGTGATTGATAGATGCCACACAGTTATTTACACTTCTTTACCATAATTTATAAGTCTCTTTTTCCCACTGCTCCCCAGATTCTTTAAATTGTTCTTCTCACCTATGGAATTTCAAATTAGATTTTTTTGATTGTTCCTTCCTGTTTCATAGTTGTTTTGGTGGATGGACTAAGTATCTGTGATGCTTACTATGCTATCTTCCTAAGAAGTTCACTAATCTCAGCTATTTTATTGGTTACTATTTGTATGGTATATTTCTTCCCTCCTTTCATCATGGGTCATTATTTTTTAATCATTCTTCCAATCTCAATCTTTTATATGAAAAGTATAACCTGTTTACTTTGAAAGTCACTATAGATAATACAGGAGTTTCTTCTACTCTTGCTATTTATTATTTGTAAGTTTTCACATTTCTTCTTCTGTTAATTCCACTTTTATAGTTGTTTTTTCTTTTATTTTACATTACACGATATTGAATACCTTCTCATTTCTATCTGTATACTTTTTTCATCAATTTTGTGGTGGTTTTCATGGTGTTAAAATTTAACATCTTAAATATATAGCAATAATAACTGGCTTAATACCAACTTAATTTCAAAAGCATGTACATGTAAATTTCTTATATCCTTCTGTCCCCCACCAATTTTGTACTTGTTTACACTTATATCTTGTACATTGTTTATCCCAAAACAAAGGTTTATCATTACTTTTTATGAATTTGCTTTTTTAGTATCTGTAGGAAGAAAGAAATATTACATACCAAAAAGTGCAAAACAATAGCACCAGCATTAATAATTACACAAATGGATACCTTTACTGAGAATTTCTATTTCTTTATGCTTCATATTTGGAAGAACTCCCTTTAGCATTGCTTGTAGGGCAGGTGTAGTAGAGATGAACTCCCTCAGCTTTTGTTTATATGAGAATATCCTATTATCTCCCTTATTTTTGACAGTCTTATTATCTATGAAACCCTTAGTTGACAGTTGTTTTCATTCAGCTTTAACTATTTCAACCACTGCCTTCCTGCCTCTAAGCCTTCTGATGGGAAACTAGCTCTCAATATAATTGAGATTCTCCTGTGGAAAATATTGCTTTTCTCTTGCATCTTTCAAAACTCTCTCCTCCTTTGCATTTAATAGTGTGGTAAATAATGTAATTCCCTTCATATTTATCCTGTTTGGTGTTTGTTCAGCTCTCTTGGATAGGCATATTCCCATCGTTTCTAGGTTTGGGAAGTTATTTGAGTAATCTTCCTCCATTGTTTAATTTCCTTCTGGGACTCCCATAATGTGACCATTGGTGGCCTTGGTACTGTCCCATAGCTATCTTAGGCTCTTTCCTATTTTAATATTTCTTTTTCCTTCTGCTCCTCAGCCAGACAAATTTTAAGTGTATCATCTATTTCACTGATGTTTTCTTCTGCTATCTCCCATTTGCTCTTAAAATGCTTTTTAGCATATTTTCCTTCCAGTAATTTTGTATTTCTTTTTTTCAGGAAGTCCTGGGAATTGAATCCAGAACCTCATATATGGGAAGCAAGCACTCAACCACTGAGCTACATTCACTCCCATTCTTTCAATTTTCTTGGTCATCAACTCCAGGAATTCTCTTTGGTTTCTTTTTAAGATTTCTTTCTCTTTACTTAGACAATCATATTGTTCATTCTTTGCTTTCTTGAAATCTTTTAGTCCTTTCTCTGTACTTTCTTTAATCTCCTTGAACATTTTAAGATCTTTTTTCAAATGTTTTGTTCAATATGTCCACGTATTGATTTCTATATTTTAATATCTTATTTATATTATTATATTATTTCTATATTTTTATACTCTTCCAACGGATATACCGTCATATACTATTTATTGGTCTTTCGCTTTTTAAAATTTCTCATTGTATATTTTAATATTTTAAAAAAATTAACTATGGGATTTGTTCACTAGGATGCCTGCTTTATTGTTTTGTGACCAACTGGTGATAAGGCAGATATTTTCTTGAGCTTCTGCCCCCTCATCAGTAAGATCTACCTAAGGCAAATACATTGTTGAAGTTTCCTCCTGCCTTTCTTGGCCTCTGATTTATCCCAGGATTTTGCTTTCTGTTGTTTTGCTGTTCCTCTATTTACAGGACTTTGGTTTTCCCTCTATTTTTCAGGAGACAGATCCTCCTCCCCTCAGTGTTTGAATCCAGCACTCTTTTATCACCCACTGCCTGCTTCTATATTATTTACACTCTGTTCATTGTCTCTAGCTGATTTTGCCAGGAGGCAAAATTCTGGGAAACAGGTAACTCTGATGAAGTATTTCCCAAGTTAGTTTTTCCAAGCCAAGTAGGGCCAGGGACACATGAATGGGATGCATACCAGCTCCAAATTGCCCATGAATGGGGTTCAGGAAGGGCATGAAAATCCTCTCCAATGGCTCTGAAAAGGTGAGTTTTCATGACCTGCTTGTCAAGTGCAGCCCCTCAGGTAAATATCCCCCACAACCCTGAGGAAGAACCTTTAAATCTCCACTGCCTTTGCCCTTGTGAGGGGAGGTTTCAAACATTGGCTGTCAGCACCTCTGTCCAGGGAGGGAGGAAACAATAGCTGTTTTCAGAGCTATTCTTTCAGCAAACTCTGTTCCATAATTTTACTAGTCACAATTCTCTAGAGAAACATAACCAACAGGAGATATCTGTAAATAGTATCAGATTTAATAAAATTGTCTCATGTGATTGTGTGGATACACAAGTCTAAATTCCATAGGGCAGGCTTCAAACCAGGAATTCAGATGAAGGTCCTTGTTGATTTCCCCAGGAGACATTGGCTGTCTGAAGTAGAGATGGGAATTATCTCTCTGAATGCTGAAATCACTTTCCCTTTTAAAGCCTTAACTGATTGCATGCATGTGATGTCACTCCTTGATGATGGCAATCTCCTTAGTTGATTGTAGAAGTAACCAGCCAATTTTGCAATGAACACACTGATGATTGAGTCCATGAAATGCCATTATGTTATAATTAGCCCAGGGATTGTTTAAACATACAACTGGGCACCATTACCTGACTGATTTGACACATTAGCCTACACATCATGGTAATCAAAAGGCATAATCTGTGATTGGCTATATCTTCCCATTTTCTTGGCAAAGAGGGTTTGTATGTCATTTTTTACTTCCAGTAAGCTAGCCAGGACCTCTACACTGCAGCCACCTTCTATGAGAGTGGGGTATGGGTGATAGTAGCCACTGATCAGAGAGAGCAATTTACTGTTTTTTTATTGTAGTTTAGTAGTGTCTTTCTCCTGCTTTTACCTGGATACTGTACAGTGATCTTTTTGCCTCCAAAGTTTAAGAATATTTGTGTAATGGTTTGGCAGTTTTATGTAATTATGAATTCCAAAAATATAAATTGGATCATGCTTGTAGACTGATCTCCTAATCTGGGCATGATTGAGGCATTAACTGCCACATCAGTGGGATGTTGAGCCCCACCCCTCAGTGGGTGTGATCTCAAGTATAAAAGGCTAGACAAAAGGCAGCAGATTGGAGAAGCAGATTTGGAGAAGCAGATTTTTGAGATGGAGTACTGATGTTGGAGTGAGCCGTTAGCCTAATAGTCTACAGCTGGCCATGTGGAGAGATGCAAAGCATAGAGAGCCTCATGGTATACAGCTGAACTTGTGGAGGAAACAGAAGCTAAGCCCAGAGAGAAATGCAGCCTCAGGAACAGAGGAACCCAGAGCCTGAACCCTGGAGACATTGGCAGCTGTCTTGCTCTAACACGTGGACTTTGGTGAGGGAAGAAATTTATTCTTTGTGGTCTGGTAACTGTAAGCTTTTACCCCAAGTAAATACCCTTTATAAAGACTGACCAATTTTTGGTATATTTCAAAAGGCACCCCTGTGGCTGACTAATACATACAATTTGTTTCAGATAGTTCCTGCATATTTAATATTTGTTTTCATGGAAGAAGTAAATCCTGGAGCTCCCTACTCTGTCACCTTCCCTGGAACATGTTATCACTTTTTAAAATGACACTGTGTAATTAGTGTTGATCACTGATATTTACCTTGGCATTGTTAGAGAGTCTTTTTTAGGAAACTTGTGTATCCAAATCAAAGATGTCTCATTGAGTCTAAAGATGAATTAAATCCTTAAGGTCTTAACTTAAGGAATTATAAAATTCAAATTATAAAATTCTAATTAAACAATTCTGATTCTAAAATCTTACTTATAAGTGAAATCATTAAATATTATATTTGATATTTTTGACTATTGATGAATTATAATTATTTTACATGTTAATAAAAAAAAGCAGATCAAAATAGCAGAATAAGATAGGGAATTTGGGATTTTCAGTCCATGGCTCATGTGCCTCATGGGTTCTGAAGCAGCTTTAGGCTAGGTAAGTGTTGGGTGGGGGCTGACCAGGGCTGGAGCCACTCTGAGTAGGGGGCCAGATGGGGTGGGGGCTGAGTTTCTGATATTCACTTGACTTTCATACTCTTCAGAATCCCAGCTGTTTCTCCAGGATAATTGTTAGGAATACCAAGATAAGCCCTTCTTTCCTCAGCCATAAGTGCTGCCTACACTTAAATATTTTCTGACACAAAGTAATGAGGACCCTCCTGTACTGTTTTGCTTTTTCTTTAGTGGACCGAAGAAAATCATGTTCTTAAGCTTACCCATACCTGTGCTTGTAAATGTGATTTTGATGGTAATCTTTTATTATATTTATCCAAGGGAATTTTGAATATATCACTTTTTAAAAAATAGCATTATTTCAAACTCAAAAATAAAATAACAGAAAAAATGGCCCAAGTTTTGGAAACATTACTCCTAAAATTTATTTCTAGGCACTATCTCATCCGATTCTAACTACTAACTCTGTTATTACTGTAGTGTTCAGAAATATAAAAAGATGAGCACAGATACATTAAATGACATAGCCAGGGTCTCTTTATTAATGAAAAAATAAATAAAGAAGATAAAAATGTAAATCATATTCATATCTCACAAACCAAACTCCATATTATTCTTTTTTTGACCTTTAACATTAATATAGTGTCAATTTTTTTTGCTACAAAAACATTAAAATGTTAACTGTAGTCCATAAAATACATTGGTTATATTGTGTTCTTGTATCACCACATTCTTAGCACGATGTGGTAGAATTATATTCCTGTATTTATATTATTAACCACAAACCTCATCTGCTGTCAAAATTATCATTATACACCCAATATTATTGCCAGTTGACCTCAAAATAACATTAATCTCCATGGACTAATCATTTCAGGCACATTCATGCCAATAAATTGAGTGTTATATTCATTATAATGAGTTACCATCAAGTCTAACTATTACCACATATATTCATTTGACCTTTTTAGATATTCTACATACATAGATCACTTTAACTTAGAATGCTTTATTAACTTTGATTGGATTACATCAGTGAAACATAATCCAGGTTGTTTCTCATCCTTCTTGTTTACTCTTATATAAATGGAGAATACACAATGAGACACAAGAAACAGAGAAAAGAAACTCTGCAAATTTGACTCTATCACATAAGAGAGAGGGCTCTTGTTTCAACTACAGCTTTAGAAATACATAGAAACCCCAAGAAACTCAAGGGGATAAGGCCATGGAAGAGATGCCTAATCACCCATAGATGAAATCAAATAGAAATTAGAGAACAAGTTACTTGTCTTCTTGCCTTGCTATGTCACAGTACTTCAGGTTCTGCTAGCAGCCAACTTTAGTGAAAAATAACCTCTGATAATTCCATGATTTGTACATTTTTGCAATGTCAGAACTGTAAGATTTTATCCTTATGAAATTCTCATAAAAATCAAAGAAGCTATGCTAACTTTGCATTGGTAGCCCTGTAGCAAACTGAAATACCTACCATGGGCAGGGGTGCAAGGTGGAGGCAGGCATGCAATTCTTTCCATGTCTGTGTGGATAATACACTTTCATGTAGTCTTGGTGTTGGGTGTCACAATTGCATTACCATCTGGTTGACAACTTAAGCCATGATCTGATGTTTCCCACACCCAGATGACAGAATATTGTAGCTTTTCATCTTAAATATACTCAAGTACCTTATTTGGAATGTCTATTGTGGTGCACATGTTCTATTCTAGACATATGAAAAGAAGTATTTTTGAACTCCACTGAATTCTGCTTATTGACAGATGTGCATCCATTAAACTAAATCCTATCAGAGCTGCTAAATCAAACATCCAGTACAAGGTCAACATTGGGCTCCAGGGAAAGGCAGGAGGGCAGATTGAGGGGTTGTCTTCTTGGATGACACTTTTGAACAATCCTTGCTACCTTCTTAGGCTGAGGATTCAGACTTTCTACCCAAGGGGTCCCTGCTCACTCACAGCACTATTCAAGCTGAGGGGTGTAAATTGCAATTCACTCACTCTTGTTGATACATTCATTCATGACACAGGAAAAGACTCAGAGAGTCTGTGTCCAGGAGTAATGACCAGAACAGTATATTTAATAACACCTCTCAGGATGTTCTTACTAATGCAACATCATTGCCTGGCATAAATTAGTCAACAGAGATTATTTCAGAGACCGCTTGCTGTGCACCTTTCAAAAATGCATATGTTTTAGATATTGTGAGAATTTCAATACTGGGGACCTGTTTGACCTAATGTTTCATGCAGGATTATTTTTCTTTAAGTTGGGTTCATTCTGTCAGCTTATGGAATCTTGCCAATTTTGATTTGATGATGAAGTAATAATTTAAAAAGTGACAGTTTGACTAATGTGACACATACTAATGTGGTAAGAAAGCTTTAAAAACATGCTTTGGATGGTCCATTGGTGGGCCCTTGATATTGATGACTGTACTTATGAAACTTTACTTTTGAAATTGAAACAGCCTAGTATTATAGTGTTTAGGAGTTACCCCTTGAGAGCCTCCTTGTAGCTCAAATATGGCAATCTTTAAGCCAAACTCAGCATATAATTGCATTACCCTTCACCCAGTGTGGTACATGACTCCCAAGGATGACCCTGCCTGGAACCAATGGAGTACTACTAAGAACCAGCTAGCAATGCAACAGGGAAAAGACCTTGAACAAATTTGGGAAAATGTAAAGAAAAATGAGGACATATGCCTAAGAGACTTCAAACTGTCAGGAGTTCATCCCAGAAGTTATGATTATGCATGCCTCAACAGGGTCTTGTTGACTGCCAAAGTAAATACTACTGAAATAGCAGGGCTCCTGAGAGCTATGGAGAAACTCAGACACTATAAGCAGGGCAGACCACTCAGGAGTTTGGTTCCTTGTCAGTGAGCCTAACTTTGGCATTTATGCTCTCAGTCTGACAGAGTTGGTCTTCATTGTAGTTTTCCTACACATGGCTCTTCTGCCCCTTCTATTTGAACCTATAATTATTATTAGAGTTGATAGGTGTGCATCCAAGAGACTTAAATCTTTGGGCTGTCCATATGCCAACTAGGCTCTGAATCACAACAGTGTTGCAACACTTACTCTCCAGTTCATTGGACTCACCAAGGACAACTAACAAAGAGATGATGATCAACAATGATCATCCCAAGGAACAGAGAGTCTACAACTGCAAGCAAGATAGTCCCATCCATCTGCTCTATGAGATCTAAACACCCTCTCAATTAGAGGTGGAATGTCATCACCATCCCAGAATTCACAGGATAGGGGAATGAAATATGGACTGAAGAAGACTTACAGGTATTCTACTATAGAATTATGGTGATTTTTCCAATGAAAGAATTTTATCATTGATGTGGAGGTGTTGTCCAGTGGAGGTGCTGAGGGGAGGGAGAGGAAAAAATAGGTGTAATATGGGGGGATTTTTGAGACATAGGAATTGTACTGAATGGCATTGCAATGACAGATACAGGTGATTATATATCTTGCCACAACCTACAAAATTGTGTGGGAGACAGTGTATTCTACAATGTAAACTATAATTGATGCTTAGTGGCAATGTTCCAAAATGTGTTCATCAATTGAAATGAATGTACCACACTAATGAATGATTTTCTTAAAGTAGGAAAATCTGGGAGGGGTAAGGAGTGGTGCATATGGGAATCCCCTATGTCTTTTTCTGTAACATTTATGTAATCTAAGTATCTTCAAAAAATAAAAAATATATTTAAAAAAGAATTTTGCAAACAGTACAATAATGTACATTTTACTTCACTATCCTCACCTTCTTCCATTATAAAAAAAGAGGCCTTTGCATAGACTTAATTAACAAGTCCACACATAAAGGCTTTGACTGAGATTCACACTTCAAGGTGAACAGTTAATATTTTCTGACTTGGGATTGAATAAACAGACCTTATTACTCAACAATAAATGTCACTGATTTATTCTGATATAATTACATTTTTCCTCAGAAATAAGTTTCAGATTGCCTAAACTGTCCAATGTGCCTGGCAATGTCTGCCTGTACTTGGTGCAGGTCCAATGCTGGGTCCCTTGTAAAACGCCATGGAACCCTGTCTGTCTGCTTGTGAGCTTCTACATATTTATGAAGAAATCTGGCTCTACATCCTTGGAGGATGTGAAGTTAAAGCAAAGTCTTGTCTAAATTCTCACTTCTGTACTTTTCTCTGTGATTGTGATCCTGTATAATTAATGTGAGAATATAATGCTGAAATGCATCTGCATTTGTGCCCATTACTGAAATACTGGCATGGAATCAGTTGTGATGAGGACTGTTAGAAGTTCACTTCTATTCAGGAACAGAAATGAGAGAGTATTGAAAGTGTGGCAGAAACTGGATATGAAAGAACCATGAATAGAAACAAAAGGAGTTTCAACTCAATCCAAAATTCTGTGGGGACCACAGCTATGAAATTTTACACAAATTACTCAGTAAAAATGCAATCAATTGTCCCAGGGTCTGACTTTTATGGAAATGAGATCTAGATATTTTTTAATTTAGACCAGTCTCAATAGGGAACCTTAAACCTACTTCACATTTAAGAAATGTAGAGCTCAAATACATAGATATTTCCAATAACTATTGCAATAACATGTGTACTTTGTGATAATATAGAGTAAAATAACATAGTGTGACACATTCAAATTCCAACTGCAGGTAACATTACCAAGCTCAACTCCTTGATAACAGACCTGAGGTTAATGGGACAATATGAAAGGACTCCACACACATAAATTATTTTAGCAGGTACCAAGGACTGAACCCAGGACCTTGTACATGGGAAGCAGGTGCTCCACCACTGAGTCTCACCTGCTTCCCAATGAGAGTTGTTTTTTGGTTTGTTTGCTTGCTTTTCAGGAGGTTTCTGGAATTAAGCTACATCCATTCCCCATGAGAGTTGGTTTTTACATACATTTTGTTTTAAGGAGGTACAGGGCACAGAACCTGGCACTTCCTACATAGGAAGCAGGTGCTCAAACACTTGACTTACATCTGCTCCCTATGAATTTTTTATGACTTTTTTTCCCATAATGTCCCAAAAGTTTGTCAACACCTCAATATACAGCTGTGCCCTTCTGCAACCAGTCTAGGGTAGGACCAGTGTGAATGAACAAAATAAAAACCTGATGAAAAGGGTTCTTGGTAGTCTGTCAGGTGGAGATTAGGGAAAGGGCTTGGAATGTTAAGGAAGATGGAGAAAACATGTTTGAGGGTTACAGGTGAAGGAGGGAGCTAGTGCCTTAGAGAGAACATGGTCATGCTGCTGTGTCCTCCAAAATGTGGGCCTGGAAGCAATTTGAAGAGGAACATCACTGTGGCTCCTGCTGGGGCTAAAATTAGAGAATTTCACCTCTGTAGAATGGGGCAGCACATTTCTGAATGTTTTGAACACAAATTTCTTTCTGCCAAAATCCAGTGCATTATGTTCCTCTCCCCTATCCACACCACAGAGTAGCCAAGGTGGACTCAGCTTCTCGGGGACAGATACCTCCTCTGGGAAGGGTGCATATCAGATGAGCTTTGTCAAGAAGCCAAGGTAATAAATGGATGATACCAAAGAAGGGAGATCTTCAGCTCAAATCCTGCAAGAAGCATGGTGAGGTGAAGCTTAAAATTTGTTTAGTGAAGATTAGGAGACTACACTGGACTATACAGGAAAGGAGAGTCTTCATTCACCAGATAGGCTTATTTTTTCCCTGTTAATTGTGCAAATAAATGTCAGAGCCCTGGTGTTTTTTATTAGTCTGCATTCATGTGTGTGTGTGTGTGTGTGTTTATAGAGAATAGTTGGGCTAATTTAGAATTCAGTAAACTCTCCCAAAATTCACATTTTATTGTGAAGATAATCTTCACAGTTGGTCATTTTGTGGAAATATACCATTCTAAGTAAAACACATTTAGATTCTATTAGAGAAGTCCAGTTATCTGGAACAAGGAACCCCAATTGGACAGTGTATTCAAGGCTCCTAACTGTCCCAGTAAAACCTTACTTCTTTTTTTTTTATTGATTTATTTTATATATCTATATACATTTTTAGGATACATTGATTAAATGAATGTTACACAGAGATTCCAGGAGTACACATATGCCACCGCCCACCCCTCCCACAACCCCCCACATGCACATCCCTAAGTGTGGCATAACGCCTCTAATAGTTACACACATTTTGGGGCTTTGCCATCAGACATAGATCACAGTTCAGGCCATAGACAACCCTCTCATCTTTACAGTTCCTGAATGATACATGATCATACAAAATGGCCTACATCCTCGATTGCAGCATCTTCCATGGCAATTCCCAGGTACACCCCCCCACAAAAAAAAAAGAAAAGAAAAAAGAAAAACACTCATTACAATTGCTCTTCCTCATCTTGGTCCCAAAGTGTCCAATGACCCTGGCTCCACATAATTTTGCACTTTCTTGCATTGTATACATCATAAGTCTATACCAGGACTCCAACATGTCCATTCTAGTCCATAGTTGTTCCCCCAATCCTGAGAAGTCTGGAATGGTGATGCCCCCTCCACAATGCAAGGGATTATCCAGACTGCACCTGCAGGCTCTCTGGATTCCCCTGCATAGCCATCTTCCATCGTCAACTCCCAACTAGGTGTCCTGGTTGAGTCTATTGAGTTGTATCATAGGAGTTGCAGATCCACTGAGTTCTGGATCCAGTTGGCTTATGGTCAGCCTGTAGTCTCTGTTCTATGGAAGTACACCTAATGCTCTGGCATCAAATATAGGTTTGAATAGAAGAGACATTTGGACCATGCACAATATAGACATCCTTTGGTC
>PVKH010033893.1:0-11949 GCA_004027955.1 Chaetophractus vellerosus
ATGAGAGCAAGGGGAGAAGAGAAACTGCAATTAGGGACCAACTAGGGGGCAAAAAGAGAGAAGCGAGAGGTAACACTAAGGTTTCCAGTCTGTCTAGGTTGTTAGATGGATCATTGTGACAAGAAAGACAAATAGGGAGTCCAGGAGGCAATTGAAAGTTTGAATCTCGTGCACAAGTGAGGTGTTTTAAGAACACAGAAGGACCTTTCAGAACAAGGTTCGGCAGGTTTCCAAGAATGATTATAGAAGGCCAAGGGCCCCCAAGGAACACTGTTGCCATCTCTGGCCTGGGCAAAATCCAAGATGACTCTAGGGGAAGTAGACAGTAAAGTTGTATTTGTTGTTATACTTCTAACCACACACTAAATTTCTGCTTCTTCTCTCCATCCCAATAATACTCTATAGCATACAGAATTAGAATGTTGTTTCAGGAACAGTTTACTTCAATCTTCAGTAGGAAAAAGAAAAAAAAAACACCGGAGAAGCATCAAAGTTGGCATAGCACATTCCCAGACTTCTCTTCCTTGTTGAAACAGATCCAGGTTGCAGGAGTCTGATATACTGCAGTGTTCGCTCCACACAGGCAGGCAGCAACCCCTCCCTGCGTCCCGCAAGAGCACTTTACATTTTCTTCCCATCTTTCAGCTCATAAACATGTTTCTCTTCAGAACACACACCATATGCCATTGGAAAAGGGTTGTAAAGTTTTATAGATATATTTGAGAGCATTATAAGAGTATAATAAAGCAAAAATAATGCAAAGGAATAGGAATTATTGAACAATGGAATTAAAATATTGGGCACAGATAGCTCTAATCACATTCAGCTTCTGTTTGTTTGTGCAAGACATAAACACCCAGAATTCTTGTTTGGTTCAAAGATATGAAGCCTGTGAGTTGGGCTTTTTAAAAAAAAAAAATCAACAATGGCTAATACATTATTGAAATCATATACATCAGGCATCAGCAAGTGTGACCTAAACAGTGTTTTCTGTATTATCTTGGATACCGTATATGATATTCCATAGATTGTTCTATGTATTTTGAGGTGTGAAAATTTATTCTTTTTTTTTTCTTCCTTGGGAATTTTCCATAAGCATTCCTTTTTCTGAAGGGATTAAGTACACTTTGCATTTTTTGTTGTCTTCACCAGTAACAGTGGATAGGGTTGTAGAATATAAAAACTAATCCTTGATACTGAGGATCATGTATTCCAACATGAACCAGCACTCATTTATTCATTCATTCATTTATTAAGCACCTGCTACTATGTACTTGATTCATGCAAGATCAGCAATAGATAGAAGATTAATTATTGCAATATATAACAACATGTGTTGAGGTTAATGGCCTCTGTTTGATACACTTTTTGCATAATGCAAGAAGATGTCCACGGGAACTTAGCCATGAGTTGGTTTTCAAAAAAAGAGAGACAGCACAGAGGCCTAATGACAGGGAAATGGCTCCAAAAATGAAAAATTGGAGTCAAAGGTCTCTGAAGAGGTAGGAAAAGGTGTCACAGGTAAATTGCAATTGGAAGGATGCCAATGGAAAACTACAGTAGAGGCTAATTATCAGGATTTTGAACCTGATGTGGTAATAGAGCTTAATGAGGATGGGGAAAAATGGGTTGACAATGACCTTTCTAGCAACCTCCAGGTTGAGCTTTCTAGAAGAATCATTTAGAATGTCATAAAATAATAGGAAAAGAAACCTGAAATGGGAGAGGGGTATTTCTATAGTTTCGTAAAAAGAAGATTTAAATACAGAGATATTGTGTAGGAAGATGAAGGAAGAGTCAGCTAATGAGAGATTTATTGCTCTGCTCAGGAACTTTCAGTAGTCCCCTTTGCCTACCAAAAATCTGACTCCTTATCCTAGCATTCAAGTGTCTCCACTACCTGGGGTCAGGCTCTCTTTTTAACATGCTATTAGCATTGCTACTTTTCTTTATAAATCCTATGCTTAAATCAGGCTTTTTTCTTTGTGGTTTACACATCCTTTGTCTCTATCTTATTCTTCACACATGTTATCTCTTGGCTTGGAATTTCTGTTCTCTTTGGGCTATTGATGTCCAGACTCTGGGTATGCTTTACAGCCTTACTCATGTTCAGGAAGGTCCATCTTATCCCCCCAGTTGGGCATGTCCTTTCCCTTCCAGGACATTTATAATTTTCTACTCTGAGGATAGTGTTCTTTATGTCTGTCTTCCCTTTTCTATTAGACTATGAGCCCCTTGAGGGCAACACCCAAGTCTAATTGATCTTGGGGTTCTTTCCAGAAACTTGAAAAGTGCCTTGTACTTGAAAGAAACTCAAAAATATTTACAAATAAATGGATGACTGTCCAGGCAGAGCAAAGCATAGAATTCCCAAAGAAAACAAAGGCTTTTAAAGTATTCCAAAAAACTGTGCCCAGGAAATAAAAAGACCTGAAATGGAGAAATCATACATAAAAAGCATATTAAAGAAAAGATGAAGCATTTGCTACCCATTCATCCATTCCATTACTGAATAAAGATATTTGAGCACCCCTATTGACAGGCATCACTCTAATAATACTTTAAGATTCAGTCCTTGCCCTGAAGCCTAAGCCTAGGGAGAGGGACAAGTACTAGAGGCTAGTTTAGTAAATGCTGTAAATGGGTTAATCACAGGTGTTATAGAAGTGAATATTAACAGGGAGTGCTTCCTAGCGGAGGTGACATCTAAACCAGAACTAAAGGATTCATCGTGATCTGCCATACTAAGAATGGAGGAAGGGAAGAGAAGTCCCAGGGAACAGCCTGTGCATAGGTTGAGAGGCGCCAGCTCTAATGGAGCATTTGGAGACTCCAGTTTGGGAGGAGGTTGAGTGTGGACAAGTGGACACAGAGAAACAGCAAAGATGATTTCATTAGTATCTAGAGCTTTCAGCAAGACATTTATGGAGAAATGCTTTATAACCTTTGGGAAATAAAAAATTACCAGGATAGGATCAAGTTTTTCAGATATTCACATTATGAAGTTCTTCTTGAACAAATCTATCAGATACTCATGTTTAGAATGTGGAATCTTAAGAGGAGCTATCCCAAACTAAATCAATTTGGAGCCTAGGACTCAAAGTGAAGAAATGGCCACTGCCCCTCAACTTCTCCAACTATTTATTACTTGTCACAGCTGGTAGGCAAGGACCAAAAAAAAAAAAAAAAAAAACAGTTCTAGGGTCTCACATGTACAGTAAATTTCACTCATTTTTATCACCAAAATCTTCAGAATCTGTGACAAGTCAGACAAGAGCAAGGCTAAAATTGGTCATTGTACTATTAATCTCAAAAGAATTTACTAATCCATTAATAGTCTTAAAAGAAAGGGATGAAACGAATTATTTCTCCACTAAATAGTCAACCATTTCAAGCATTTTAAAAGCCCCATTTACATTAAAATAATTTATTGCTAGCCATGGTTTATTCTGGCATGTTCAGTAAATTGAGTCTCTTAAAGCCCAAGCCTATGAACATATTAGCATAGCTGTAATAATTATATGTACTAGAAAAGTATAAAACTGGAATTTATCTTTCAAACCTATTGTTTGAGATTTTACTACAATATACTTAAGTTTACAAATCAGATGCTTCATCTGAGTAACAAAGAATCAGAATACCTAAGATGTGATACTTTTTGGTTTGTTTGTTAGAGAAAAATGATCTTGCATGGTCAAAATCGCCTTTTGAAAAAGAGATTCATCCACATAAAATAGGATAAATGGTTTGTACATGTTCTGTTTCCATTTGCTCTCAAACAGTTCTCACTTAAACAGGAAATAGATATATTTTAAAATCATTTCTCTTGTCTTACTATTTTCATCTGAGCTAATAATATAGGAAGTTCCTAGCACAAGGTCCTGAAAGTCTTTATTGCCTCCACTCCAAAAACAAGTGGTTTCTTTCTTTCTCACTAGTTAACTGATTCTAAAAGAATCCTTTCAAAGATTTCAAAATTAAGGCTAAAACTGTCATAAAAGTTGTGGTTTTTACGTTACTAATTCATTCCCTCCAAATGTTATTCAGTGTGAACCTAGATTTTTTATTTCACACCCACCAGGAAAAGTAAGGATTTTCTATGTTCCTTCGTTGTGGCCCACAGGTTCTTTAGAGAGTCTTTATTGTCTCCTTATCTAGCAATTAAAAACATTGGGTGACTTTCCCAAATTCATAAGGCAAAGATCACACAGCAAGTCACTAAGAGAAGATCAAGTAAATTATTCAGTGGGTGGATACACAAATACTGTGGGCAGAGAGGCTGGATCATCTAGAGTGATCAAAGATGTAGGCAAATATTAGTAGTACCTAACGTTTCTTAGTGGAATCACACATTTTAATTTCAAAATCAAACATTTCATCCATAATATCTATCCAAATAGGAAGACCATATTCTAAATGAATGACTAGGCTATATTCTTTCATCCTCGCTAGAGACTGAAGCATGTTGAAGGAAATAATATAAAATGCAAATTCTTATGTGGACACTGATGTATTGAATCTGTGCTTGGAATAAACCTAGTCCTTAGATTTCCTGGACTGTCCCATGGGAAACCACATCTCTCTATGTTTTTAAAATTACTCAGGAAAGTTGCTAATGTTAAAGTGTTGCAACCCAGCTACCATGACTTTTATGCCTTTTCTCATAAGGAGGTATTAAGAGAAATAAATTGCCTAGGGGTTAGGAGAATTAGTCTATTAGCGATTTAAATCTGCCTGGTCAAACTAATGGCACATTAAAATACCAGAATTGTGTGCTATTTTGGTGGGAGATTGGTTAAGGTTGCCCTTTGCTTTGGCAAGGTGATAAAGAAGTTCATTATGAAATTTCCCTCTAATTCCTACAGATCAGGCATTGTATCATTCCAAACCATAAATCAGCATAAATCAGAGACTTATAGGTAGAAAACGAGAGTGTAAAATAGTTTTCCTAAGTTGTTTAATGAAACAAAATCCAAGGAAAAGTGAAATAAAATACAAGAAACTCCATCATAATTTAAAATGCAGGAATGAAACTTCACAATGGCAGACCATATTTGGCAGGGACCCAGATTCATTATTGCACATTGACCCAAATCACCCAGACTACTTCTGTATGCTGCAGGGCTCAGAACCTGCACAGTCCTCTGATAACTCAATATAGGTGTCTGTCTAAACACAGCAGTGGCTAAATAGGAAATAAGATACTTAGAATGTTGTAATGAAGCTTTGAAAATTCTGTTGAAGACTAGATATAAAATAAAATAGAAAAGTTAGGGAAAGATGAATGAAAGAATAAAAACACAAAAGTAAATGTTGGTATGCATTCATGTATATCATATTTTTTGGTTAGTAAATGCTCTCAGCTATGTTTAAAGCACCTAGTTTTTTTTTCTTACATTCAAAGGACCAATAAAGAGAAATTTCATAAATAAGCTAGTATATAAATGTGTTGCCAAGGAGCATATATATTTTTCTTCATATATTCACTTTATCAGATTTAGAGAGTAACAGAGTTCCCTGGGCTATTGAAGGTACTATATTTCAAACCCTGCTGCGTTGAATATTTACTGTTTTTCTTAAATTCATTTGAGAGAACCAATTCCAGAGGATAATAAAGGTCTAAGTCTCAATGAACTGATCAAACCTCAACCTTAGTGTTTGATGCAGAATTTATTAGAAAGATGATCTACAGGAAGTCTGGTAAACTCTTTGTCTTCTTTTGAATGTCTTAGTACTGACCAGCATGCAGAGCAAACATGTTTTTTTCTATGTAAATTTTCAGAATCCACATGAAAGCATACAGTGTTATTGTCAGTGTTAAAATTTTCAGTCTATATATCGCCACAGAAAAACTGAGGATTTGCCTTTAAAACTTAAATAAGTGTGTTAGGAACCATGTTTCACTATTCCTTGGCCACATGGTAGTTAACCTTTGCTTTGGAGATAATAGAAAATAGTCTGATCTAACTTGGTACAAGTATAGAAGAAAAATATCTGAGGGTATAGGCAGGCTTATATTTAATTTGATTAATCAAAGTAGTGAAATTGAGGAATAAAAAGTCAATTAATGACATTAAAGAGTGACAAAATAACCATCCAGTAGTCTCTATAATGGTTATATTCTTTATAGGTAAAGTTACAGTTTTATTGTCACTGCAGAAAGTAATACAACAAGGAGAGATGAGAGAAGATTTTTTTTTAATTACATAAAGGGGGAAATAAGTGATACAAGGAAAGATTATAGCAATAGGTTTTTAGAGAACAGTAGGCTGTTTCAACAAAACAAAGTTTACTCGCTTACTTTTTCAGGCATAAGCAAGCTTACATGGTAATTCCATATGGTAATTCTCTGTATACATATAGGATCAAATAAGATAAAATTGGTTATAATTAAGGAAAAGAGATTTGGGTTGAAAATAAGGAAGAATTTCTTGGCCAACCAGGTTAAGACTACTGGGGCAAAAAAATGATGAGCAAGGTCACAAAGTCTCGGTACAGGGGGGGTCTTTGGAAAGGAAGTACATGACTCTCTATTCTAGTATATTTGACACTTATGTTTAAAGCTTAGATGGTGGGTGGATTCCATAGTTCTTAAGCTTTATAGTACAATACTTGCAAATATTCATTTACTTCAGAAATAGCCACTATCACCTCTGGGGGAAAAAAAAAGAAATGTAGTGCATGTATTAGTCTGCCAAAGGGGTGCTGACACAAAGTAGAGAAATCTGTTGGATTTTAAAAAGGGTATTTATTTGGGGTAAAAACTTACAGTCCCAGGGCCATGGAAAATCCAACTCAAGTTACCATAAGAGGTACTTTCTCACCAAAGTCAGCTGCTGTGAGTTGAAGCAAGATGGGTGGGTGATCTCTGCCGGGTTTCAGCCTCACCTTCTGGCTTCCTATATCAGTCTCAGCTCTCTTCCCAAGGTCAGCTGTAAGCTAGCAGGCAAATGGTCCATCTCTCCCCTATTTCAGCTTTCTGCTTTCTGTCACATGGATGATCAAAATGACAAAGTTCTCTCCTCTGTGTGTCTTCTTGAGAGAGTGTCCATTTATATCAGCCCACCAAGGAGGTGGGGACTCAACCTGAGTCACACCTTACTGATCTTAACAGGTAATTTAATCAAAGACATCTCAGCTGGATCTAATGCAATCAAAGGGTATCACACCCAGAGGAATAGATTAGTTTACAACATAATCTTTCTCTTTTTGGGATTCATAAAATAATCTCAAACTGTCACAGTGCCTAAAGCACCAACTTCTGAATGATATCTGTCCTCTTCTTAAGCGCTATTGGTGTTTCCCCATTAAATAGTAAAATATGCAAATCCCAATCTCCAATACACCCAGTCACCAGTCTTAGAATTAACTCCTTTTTAACCTTTTCTCCAGCACACATGTCTATGAGGTAAGTGGACCACATGAAGCTACTCTCCTGGAAAACCTTTTTGGATTGCCTGTGATGATATACCCCACATCCTGCTCTGAACTTGAAACACATGTGCTAATCTCCCTAGACCTTAAGCTACTACTTATAGAAGTAGGCCAGGATGCTCTCCTCTGCAGTGCCCAGGATGGTGCCAGTGCCACAATGGCCCTCACTGACTCACTTCCTTAAAGCATGCTGGACCATTGACTGCAGACTTGTTAAAATCCAATCCAGCTCAGCTTGTCTCTGCAACACATGAGTCCCAAGATCAGACTCCGTTTACAAGTCCACAGTTGGGCTGATTTCCTTGTCTTGGGTTTGGAGTTGGGCTCTGTCCCCTGCACCAGGCTCAGATCTATGAGAAGTCTTAAAGGTTCTGAGAGCAAGACATGGTTTTCTTTCTCCATATAGTCACTATGAGAAACAGCCTGCAGTAATCCCTCTACACAGGCCCTCTGTTCTGGGGTCACGATAGAGGTACCTTGATGCCTTCCTGTCACAAGTATTAACTTGCCAGGGGGTGGCCCCATGCCAATTCCTTCATGCAGCAGATGTTTATTGAGCCCCTGCAATGTGTCAAACACTGTTCTATGCTCTGAAGATAATTTAGTGAACAAGTCAGGATGCTTACATTTTCCTTGGAATGGATATAGACAATAAATTATAAGGTGAGGTAGAAATTCGTAAGTGCTGATGAGAGGTAAAAAGGGCATGCAAGGAGAATAAAGAGGGCTGGGGCTTGGCAGAAGGTGCAGAAGAATTTCTATTTAAATAGAATGGTTAGGAAAGGCCTCACTCAGAGAAGGTGATATTTGAGCAGACTTAAACAATTCTTTTGGCATTAGATTCGCGTTTGAAAAGCAGCAGATTCCACCTCCCCAGTGGGCTGCACACCCCCGCATCTCCACCACGGAACTGGTTGGAGTGTGGCATTGAGCTGGCCTCATTCCCCTATAACAGCATCTTGCCCAGTGCAGTGAGTCTCCATCTGTGGCTTATTCTCAAGTTCTGAAGTACAGAGAGAAAAGAGTGAAACTAAAGAGTCATTTTATGGTGCTCTGGTAGAAAACACACTGCTGTTCATTACTTAGAACTCTCCGTAGGGATTAATAGTGATTAAATAGACCCTGTTTACTAAAATGACCAGGCTTTGCCACCAAATGCACACTTCAGACAGTTGGCATCCTATTTTTATAGTGTTTCACAAGCATTTTTAGCAAAGCTAACAAACTATGTAGGCGCAGATTCTTTTCTCTCTAGAGACCCTACATATTTCTCCAACTTACTAAGCTCACATTGATTTCCAAAGGAGATTTGCTCTCAAAAGAAAAACATGGAGGGCTTAGTATGTGACCCATGGTTTTTACAGCCATACTATTAAAAGAAGGGAAGAAACTCAGAGCATTTTCACATTTTCACATTGACAGGAATTGGCTGTTTTGACAAGGGAAAATCATGGCATAGGATTTTTTAGATAAATTAACAGAATGAAAGTGCTAAATTAAAATTGCAACATTGATTTCCTTTTTAGCTCAGCTGTGCATTATATAAAAGGGTCAGAGGGAGAATTTATTATGGGCGATGAGTCTCTGTCGTCCACTAAGAGACCAGTGTATAAAATAAAGTTGTCCATTTCAGACACCCTTTGTCTTCAAGGAAAGCTGTCTAGGAGCTCCACGGGTGGCAAAAGCACTGAAAGGAAATGGAAATTGATAATCGGTCCTGTTAGGCTGATTCTCTGCATGTTCAATTCATATCCTTTTGAAAAGAAGAGATTAAGATGAAACCTCATTGAGGAATACACATTTTGAAGAAAACAGAAACAAAGGTTCTGCAAGGCTATTTCAGTTGGTGTCAAATGTGAGAACAAGGCGACACAAACTTATATGAAGAAAGGGCATTAACAAAATCCCCAGACAAAGAAGGAGCTAATGGCAAATATATGCAGCGGTCTTTGTGGATGCTCACAGGAGAAGTGGGACAACTTGATTTACAAAGGACCTGGATAATTATTTGTTAGTTGGAGCCAACCCTGCTTCTCCCTCTGTAGAGGGCAGGCACTGACCATCTGCGTGTCTTAGTTTTGCTTTTGTATGGATAAGAATTAGCCACATTTTTGCGTCTGGTAAGCTTTGCATGAAGAGATATTTGAAGCGCTGGCTTTGTTTTGTTTTAAATCTTTAAACTGCTCCCTCAGCTTCAGGCCGAGGATTATTGCACATCTAACCACAGATAAATTGAAATATCAGCTGAAGAGAGAGCGTGTTGGTCATTGATGGTGTAAGGGACGGCAGGTGGTAGAGGGTTTTGTTTTCAGAAAAGCGCAGGAGGCTAGACGTGACGAGAGAGATTTTGTGAGGGTGCTACAACTGTCAGGCTGAAGTCATGGGGGTCAGTAGTTCCTGAGCTGACCTTTTTAAACAAACCCTGAGAAGACCTTTTACTGGATCCGCACAGCAGTAGAGCATTCATGCCAGAAAGGTTGCCCCTCCCTCTAGATATTGAGAGTTTTACAAAAAGCATATTTTCTAGGATAGGGCCCATGTTCAAGGCTTCACTCACAGGGTAGCCCGATACTCCCTTTCCTGTCAGTGTGTGACATGATCCTAACTGCTCACCTGCTCACACACACTAGCATTTGAGCTATCCCTTAACACATTTCTGCAGACGTTGATATCATCTTCCTGTCAAATAATGGAAATAAAGGAACTTGGCTGCAAAGCGGGACACTCCGTGTGTTAATTTCCATGCCACTGCCTTGAACGGTCTTCCAGCGCAGTCATTACTCAGAATTGTTACCTGACTTCTGGGGACACACTGAAGGGTTGAGATGTGTTGTAGATGGCATGAGAATTTCATTTCCTCTTAATGCTTTGTAGGCCAGACTTATAGAAGGCACTAGCATAAGGCTTTCCTTTTAAATACTGTTCTGTTTGGGCTTTGTTGTATCACTACAAATGAAAATAAGCAACACACGTTGTGTGCTTTATAATGAATGCTTTTTGTTCAAAATTGCCAATACCTGGAGGCAAGGACCTTTTGTCTCCAAAGCCTGTGAAAAACAATCAGAGATTTTTCCTCCCCCTTCACAACTAAATAACATTAGATTTTCTATTCTCTTTCGTTAAAAAATAAATAAAAATATGAGAGTAAGCGTCTGTCTTTAATACACAAAAATTGTCCATTAGGCAAGCTGTGCTCCTTGCTCAGGTAAACATGCGGATAACAGGCTCATCCTGGAATCGGAGATCTCCAAAGTCATGTGCTCATTTGAGAAATCTCTTTTCCATTTGCAACTGGCACAGTAAGTTTCTCACTAAAATTCAATCTTCAGATGACCTGTTCTAAACCACTGAAATGTGAATCATTACAAACCAATAAACAAACGAGAATTTTTGTTTTAGGCTTTGAAGTAGATTAGTGTGATTGTAAGACTTAGATTTTTTTTAGTGTACCAATATGTACTTCTCTAATCTTTTGAGTAATCAGTGAAAGGAAAATTTGGTGAAAGGTCCCTTTGAAAAGAGTTAATTTTTTAATCTGATAGAAAATTTTAAACAAAATCTAGAATCCGAGTCTCCTGATCTCCTGATTCCAAGCTCAGTACTCTTTTCAGTAGGCTACTGTTTTTAGACTCTTAAACAAAGAGAAAAAGTGTATAATACAGCACATTACTACTGGATCTATTATTTGATCCTCCTCCCCTTCCCAGACTGTTTGCAGAGGCTGTGAAGTGTGGAATCTATTTCATAGTCATCTATTGCTTTCCACACTCATATAGTTAAAGGTTTCCCTATGTTAGGAAGCCAATAATGTTTTCTGCCTTGGGGGAAACAAATGTGAAAAGAAAGAGAAATACAAACAGCATTTGAAGAAATGGTAAAATACAGGGGGAAAAGTAGGAAACAAAAACAAACAAACAAACAACAACAACAACAACAAAAAAAAAACAACAAGAAGTTGTTTTCACAGTAAAGCCAGAAGATTATAAAGAGAGATCAGGATGCCCAGAGAAGAGAAAGATAGCCTAAAACAGGAAGAGATACACTGGAATTGCAGGGAATGTCCAATTCTCTTGGACACTTTTCCAAGGAAGAAATACAAATGACTCAAAAGCACATGAAAAGATGTTCAACATTGCTAGCTACTAGGGAAATGCAAATCAAAACTACAATGAGATATCCTCTTACACCTATTAGACTGGCTGCTATTCAAAAAAAAACAACTACAAGTTTTGGAAAGGCTGTGGAGGACTAGGAAAACTCATTCACCACTGGTAGGAATGTAAAATGGTACAGCCACTGTGGAGGATGGTTTGGCAGTTCCTCAGGAAGCAAAGTATAAAATTGCCATATGATCTGGCAATCCTACTACTAGGTGTATACCTAGAAGAATTGAAAGCAGGGGTGTGGGGAGAACAGCGGCAGCCTAAAAGCCCCCAGCGCTTAATTGGGGTAGAACAGCAGCACGAAAATTTTTCAAACTGCACTCACGTCTGACAGCCGCCGTGGCACGGCTCC
>PVKH010033894.1:0-11951 GCA_004027955.1 Chaetophractus vellerosus
TATACTTGGGACTATTAGGTTGTTACACAGGATCTTGTATAGCCTTTAGTAGAGATCTTTTGAGATCACACTTAGAATATCCATAGCTGAGTGCCTATTCATGGTAAGCTCTCAGTAATAGTATCTGATAAGCTACTTAGATATTAATGCCATAGTGCTCCATTGTGGGAAACATGTACTTTGGAGCTACATATTTTTTCATGCATACCTTCAACAAATATTAATATAAAATATAAGTGCTGTTGTAGATGTTGGGAATATGGCAATGAACAAAATAGGCCAAGTTCCCACCCTATGGAGCTTATAGTCTAGAAACAATAAACAAGTAATAAATAGTGATAAATGCTATAATGGAAATAAAGCAGGCTGAAGGACAGAAAATGGAGAGGAAAGGGCTCTTTTAAATATGGAGGTTAGGAAATGCCCCAGTGATAATTGAGCAAAAGTGCTGAGTAATGAGAAGGGGGGCATCAATGTGAATATTTGGGCAAGGAGTGTTCCAGACAGAAGAAATTGTGAATTTTAAAGGCTCCGAGGCAGAAGAACTAAGTCCATTCAAATGTAGCTGAAGTTTAGTGGACTGGAAGAGAGTGATAGATGATCATGAAGAAGTAGGCAGAGATTAGAAAGTATATTGGGAAGCCATTGGAGGTTTTAAGCACACAAGTGATATGAGAAGAATTTTTTTTTTAGATTAATTTATTTACTTTATTTTTCTTTATCCCCTCCTCCCCCAGATGGTTCTCTCATCTGTCTGCTAATTGTTTGCTCGCATTCTCCAGGAGGCACCGGGAACCAAACCTGGGACCTTCCACATGAGTGGCAAGTGCCCAGGGGCCTGAGGCACACCCACTTCCTGCTGCTGGCTTGTGGCATCTGCTTATGGCAGAGGCAGTGTCTAGGTCATTTTGGCAGGGGCAGCGTCTAGCTGGTTGTGGCGGGGGTGGCATCTGCTTGTCTTCTTTTAGGAGTCACAGGGACCTGAAGCCAGGACCTTCCATGTGGTAGGCGGGCACACAACTGGTTGAGCTACATCCAATTCCCAAGTTTTTTTTTTAAAGGATTATTCTGGCTCCATGTGGAGAATGTACTTTAAAGGAAGCAGGGATAGAAGCAGGAAGACCTTTAAGAGACTCTTTAGTAATCTAGGCTAGAGTAACTGTATATTAATATGAATAAATATTAAGAAATATTAAAGATGGAGCCTTTAGGACTTGCCACTGATTAAATGAGGGGAATGAGAGAAAAAGGAATTGGAGATAACTCCTAGGTTTGGTTGGTGTACTCAGGGTTTCTCAGCCTCAGCACTATTGACTGAGTCTTTGTCATGGAGGGCTGTGCTTTACATCTTGGCCTCTACCCATTATGTCTGTAGCAGCCTTCACATGTGGCAACCACAGTGTTCCCAAATGTCCCTTCACAAGCAAAATTACCCTGGGCTGAGAACGACTTGGATAACTGAATGAATAATGGTGTTATTCCCTGAGATGGGGAGGTTTATAGTAATGTATCAAGAGTGAATTCTATTTGGAACATGAGTTTGCCAGACCTATCCAGGTGAACATATCTAGTAGTCTGTTAGCTAATGAACCTAGAAATCAAAGCAGAGATTCAGGGTAGATATATAAATTAGAGAGGTATCAGCACAGCTCGTAGGTAGAATTTAAAGCCATGGAATGAGTGCAGATAGAGAAGAGGGCCAAAGATGAAGGCCAAGTCACTCCAACATTTAGATGTTCAGAAGAAAAGGAGGAGGCCATTAAGAAAACTGAAAAGCAGCAGCAAGGGGAGACAGCAATAAAACCAGCAGAGTATTAAGTCCTGGAAGTAAAGGACAGAAAGTGTTACAAGAAGGATGAGTAATGAACTGTGTCATTTGCTGCTGTCTGGTCAGAAAAGGATACAATATTGACTGTTGTAATTTGCCAAGATTGAGGTCACTGGTGATCTTCCCAGGAGTGAGTTTTATGGAGCAGTGGTGATAAGGTACAAGGTTGACTAGTGACCAGCAAGAAAAGCTGGACAAAATAAGAAAAACTTTGTATGAAAGCATTGGAAGCCAATAAGGTAGTGATGAATGACCTATCCAATCCAGAGAAGTGAGCCCAGCATTTAGCACAGCTTCTGCCCAAGAAGTATTTGCTGATCCTGAAGAAGAGGTTGGAAGATTTTCTTTGCTTTTGACGGTTTCTCAGTGCTAGAAGGATTAAAATTGTAGTTCAAGGCCCATCATAGATGTAGCCCCAGGAGATCCCTTAGGGTTTTGGTTTGGAACTTCAAGGGACTACACACGAGGAATAAGGGTTGCCAAAAATAACTAGCATCCCTGAGCACCCCAGCTTGGATTTCATTAGCTTCTGTATACAGGGATGGCCTAGCAAATCTCATGAGCTGTTATCAGATTAAAGTGGTCCTATGTTGTTGGTGCTCTTGGGTGACTGGTAAGAACAAACAATTTTCTCTGGAGAAAAGTATCACCCAAGACCTCAAAGTATTTCTGCACATATTTTTTTCAGTTGAAGCATAAAATCACAGATGATCAGGCAAACAAAAAATTATGAACAGAAAAACAGACTCAAAGGGGCTCTAAATATTGGTAGACTCAGGCTTTTAAAAACTGGAAAAAAACAAACAAACTATCCTTACCATGTTCAAAGAGATGAAAGAAAAAATTGAAAATTTGGTAGAAATTTGGAAACTAGGGGGCTGGCTGTATAGCCCAGTTGGTAGGGTGCTGGTTTACCACATGGGAGGCCCCGGGTTCGGTCCTAACGGGCGAACTGCCTCGAGAAAGCAAGCCAGTGTGGGCGGGGCACGCCGCCACAGGCAAAGGCAAGCCGGGCGGGCAAAAAGACCAGCCCCCCGAGGGCAAGGGCGAGACCCACCAGCAGGTGAGCTGACTCCGCAGGTCGCCCCAGCAGGGGGAGGCAAGCAGACACAGAATAACGCAGAGAATAAAAAATGAACACAGCAAGAACAAGCAAAAGGGGGTGGGGGGGATGTATAATAAATAAAAAATAAATCTTAAAAAAAAATTTTGGAAACTATTTTAAAAAGATATAGTTTTGAAAAGGAATCAAATAGAATTTTATAAGTGAAAAATGGAAGAAAGAAACCACACCGGTTATTTGAGTAACAAGAATATGTAGAATTTTTAACCAATGTAAAGCTTTTAACCAGGTGCTGAAACAGTGAAAATGTAGCACAGAGCTAGCAACTGCAGGAAAACAGCTACCAACCCTGGAACTGAGGGAACAGCGTGAAGAGCTGACACATAAACTTCAGGAGATGACACTGCACAGTTGGTGTGTTGGGGGATGGAGCAATAAACGGTTCTGCTGCAAGTGTTGGAAAAACTGCAGAGTGGATGTAGCTGCTGCTTCAGGAAGTTATAGCTGCTGCCAGGGCAAGGAAACATTGCTGGGATAATGTTCACAGAAACACTAGAAGGAGCCAAGTCTTCCTCCTTCCTCTTGGTTTCCAGGCTCCTTTGAGCACCCCCTGTTGGCAGAGACTAACATAGAGCCAGATGGGTGAGCAGAAATGTAGTGTGTAGAATCCTAGGCCTAATAGTATCGCAAAGCAGAATATAAAAGGGTGGATATGGGGCTGAGAGGCAATAACTAAAACTAGCACAAAGCTATTTAGAAGTGTGGGTAATTTCCAGACATTTGGGGGATTTTCTAGATATCTTGGATTTCTAGTTTATACCATTTTGGTTGAATAATACTCTGAATTATTTCAGTCCTTTAATATTTATTAAGACTTGTTTTATAATCCAACCTATGGGCCATAGGGGAGTGTTTTCTGTGCACTTGAAAAGAATATATATTCTGCTCCTGTTAGGTAGCATATTCTATAAAAGTTGGTAATGTTGTTCAATTCTTTGATATATTTTTCTGATTTTTTTTCTCCTTGTTCCATCAGTTACTGAGAGAGGTATACTGAGTTGTCAACTATGATTAGGAATGTGTCTATTTTTCCCTTTAATTCTGTAATCTTTGCTTTATGTATTTTGTATTACTGTTATTAGGTGCACACATATTTAGAATTATTATCCATGTTTTTCAAAGCAGCTGTTCCAGAGCTGCCACATGTGGGTGGCCTGGTGGCACCTGCCTGATGCAGGTAATAGTTTCTGCTGCAGCAAACCTGAGCTGTGCCAATAGACTTGGAATCCCTCAGTCCTGGACTTCATGTGGCTCAGTGGCAATAGCACAAACTTTAGCACCACACAGATCTCAATTCCATATCCCAGCTTTGCCCACACTAGCTGGGTGATCTTGAAGAAGTCCATTTTCCTTTCTGTAAACTGAAGATGATAATGCTAAGTCTTTGTTTCCTGTCCCTGGCCTGACTTCCAGTTTTCTTATTCATGGTCTGCCGCCTATCCTCTTAGGCATCCAGCAGTCATAGGTGTGTCTTCTAAACTTCCCCAGAAAAGGCTTCTGGAGGGTCAAGTCATTCCTGTCATCCTCCCCACCTGGGCACACAGGGTCAGAGTTTAGCTCAATTGAGCCTGGAACCTCTTCCTCCTCCTCCTGTGTGAACAGAACTACCCCCTAAATCCATGTTTGGGAATAAGTTTTCAGGAAACTCCAATGATGGGTGTTGTCTGGAATATTTGAGACAGCCTTCAGCCTTTCAAGTTCAGGCACCAAATTCTTCTTATCCACCAGAGGTGCACTCACACATGGTCAGTTGTGACAATTCCAGGGTAGGAGCCAGAATGCCACTGGCCATGAGGTTGACATTTCCCTCCATTAACCCAGTATATACTGGCTTAAGTGGAAAGGAAGATTTCTTAGGAGAAGTTGGGCGGCTCACAGAACCAGAAAGACTTGTTGGTCTGGCATCTGGGGGTCCCCATCAAGTATCTTCTATTTCTGTATCAGTCTGTCTCTTGCTCTGTCAGTCTTCCAGCTCCTTACTTTCTTCTGTCATGTTCTCATCACCGTCTCCTCAGGAGTGCTTCTTCCAGATTGGGTAGACATTGCCACAGCAGCTTCAAGCTTGTAACACCCCAGTTTAGCAACCCCAGAAAAAGAGGGCTTTGGCCTCTCAGCTTCAGCATATAAAAAAGGATTCTGATTAGTCTGACTTGATTACAGAGCCACCCTCTGGACCAATTGCTTTGGCCAAGGGGATGAGATACTATGATTGGCCTGAATCATGTGCTTATCCCTGTGGTAACAAAATCATTCAGGGTATCATGACTGGCAGCACTGCCAGAACCATGTGCCATGGGGAAACACAAAGGATAAAGCTGTTATCTGCCCCTGCCCTCCAAAAAAAGAGGGGGAATTTGGAGTAAACAGAAATGGCAGACAAACATGTCATGTTCTTTGCAGGGTATCTCCCTGACCAGTAGTCAGGTACCTAAGAAGTCATATTATTCCTCTGGGAGTTGGTTGGTGAGCATGAGCATCAGTATCAAGGAAGAAGACGGATGTATGGTGGGAGGAGTGGATATTTCCCTGTGCTCAGAAGAAAGCCTGTGAGACAGCCCTAATCCTGGTAGAAAATACTCTGTGTGGCAAAGTCTCATAGTCAAAGGCTCTGGCTCTGAGCCCAGACAGACACTGGCTCGTAAGTCTGGCTATACCACTTATTAGCTCTAGGATCATGGGCAAATAATTTGACTTCTTAAAAACCTCAGTTTTCTCTGCTATAAAATGGAGTTGCTGTTATCCCTTTTGGTGAGTCAGTAACATTTTTGACCTATTAAGTATTCAGTAGTTGCTTATTATTGTTTCTGTAACTGGATTATTCTCAGTACCAGTCCTTTCACATGGACCTGAGAGTCTTTTTTCTTGTTCTGCATTGATTTCATTACACCACCTCTTCAAATCCTAGACCCCTAGGATTTGTACTTACTCTCCTAGCCTGAGTACTGCCTGGTGTGCTCATGGGACAAATGACCCTCAGTGGTGTGTCTGTTTCCAGTGAGGTCAGTGGGTTGTCCACCGGGATACTTATCAGAGGCATACAGAAGGCACTGCATCAAGAGGGCAGCCTGCAAACCTTTGGAGGCAGGAAGAATGGTAGCTTGGCCCTGCAAGGCAGTGCTGCTTCCATTGGTCTTCATGTGAAGTGTGCAATTAAAAAAAAATGACCGGGAGCAGGTATAGCTCAGTGGTTGAGTGGAGGTCCTGGGTTCAATCCCCAGTACCACCTAAATAAATAAATAAATAAATAAATAAATAAATAAATAAATAAATAATCAAGCTCAGCCTTTGGGGAGTGGATGTAGCTTAGTGGTTGAGCACCTGCCTCCCACGTATGAGGTCTGGGTTCAATCCCTAGTACCTTCTTTAGAAAAAATAATGAACAGAGGTTTTGGGCTCAATCTCCTACCCACTTACTGGATTGTAGGAAGAATGGGACCAAAGAGAAATTGTGAGTGTGGCAATGGCTCAAGCCTTGGACGAGGTGCGGAAGCAAAGAGAAGAGTACCAGCAACAGGTAGGCGTGTTTGACCTGGGGAGTGGGCCTCAGGGGTGATACTCCCACCTCCTGAGTCCCAGGCAGGACCAGCTTGCGTCTCTGCTCTAGGACTGGCAGAGGGGCCCTATCTATCCAGGTTAAGGGAGTGGACATGAGTTTCAGGGAATGCTCTAAGCTGTATATTCCCCTGTGGTGTCCAGGTCGGTGGGAGAAATGTTATAATGAAACTCTTACCTCACTGGATGCCTGTTTCTGATTTTTGTTGGTCAGTTATTGTTAGCTGTAAAAACAATAGCTGGCAAAAGTCCATACCTAGGTACCTACTGGGTTCTAATTCTGTGAAGTAGTCCATTGCTGGCCACAGAAAAGTTGCCCAGATTCTTTGAGTTGCGCTCTTGGTAGAAAGTTTGGGAAAAACCTTCCTTTGGAGATGGACTCAGCTTCAGGCCCCAGACCTGCAAGTTAATTGGCTCTGAACCCTTTGGTAAGTCATTAACAAATCTGAGTCTCAGAGTTGACTCTGAAAAGGATTCTAGGGATATTGTAATGAGGTAAGCCTTGTCAAATGCCCACCCACTGCTGGGAACATTGCAGGCACTCAAGAAGTGGAAGTTATAGTTATGACATCTTGTTGGTAGCTGGTGTTGGAAGGCTGTGCAGAACATTTCTCATTGGCCCACTGCAGACCAGAGGGGCAGAAAGAAGCAATTTCTGCATGCAGGGTACCTTGCCAAGGAGAATTGATTTGTGTGAGTTTATAGGAGAACATAGAGGTTAGCTTGGAGTATGTACCCGGCTGTGGACTTGAGGGAAGGATTCCTAGGGGACCATAGGTAGTAGAAAAAAGTGGGAATTCCTTTGGGGGAGATGGGATTACTGCTGCCAACTTACGCTCATGTTGGTTTTTCTCTTCCCAAGACTGCTCACCTGACAGCAGTAATAGATAAGAAGGAACAGAGTCTGCAGGAAAAAACTGATGTTATTCTCCAGAAAGAACAGGAGATTCTCCAACTGACAAAAGGTGAGGAGACTTACATTTTCCTGTCCAGTATCCTTGCCCTGGAGGAATTGGGTGGCTCACAGAACCAGAAAGACTTGTTTCTTTCGGCTTACTGTGCACACCTCCCCTCTGCCCTGCTCTAGGCCTTGACTCTGCCCTGCTGCAAATGCACCAGCTGCGGAGTGAGCTGGAAGCCCTAAAGAGTCTGAGGACAGAGGAGCCTAAGGCGGCTGCTGTACGGGAGGACCCGCTGAGGCGGCCGGGCCAGGAGCAGGGATTGGCGCTCTCAGTCAGCGAGCCTCACGTAAGTCCCATCTGGGCCTGCTGGTTAGCAACGTGTCCTGCAGCAAAACACAGGACTGCCGGCTGTAACTTGCCAATAGAAGAAGGCAGTGGGAAGACATGGTGGGAAGAGTGCTGGTGTTCACTAGCTATGAGATTTGGGGCAAGTTACTCTCCCCTGAGCTTTAGCTTTCTTTCTTTAAAGTGGGAGTGCTCAACTGACGAGTTGCTTGTGAGGCTTGAAGTGCTCAGAGGAGGTGGCAACACATGTTAGTGTTCTTCCAAGCAAGGACTTGTTGGACTGAAAGCTGATTGTTCCTCTGGAAGGCACTGGGTAGGATTGCCTTCATAGTTTAACCTGGTTTCTGGCTAACTGCCCATTGGAACACATCTGGCTCCTCTTCCCCATGCACCTGGGACTTAGCTTGAGCATTACCTGCCATGGCTTTCCAGCTTGCTACCACCCCACCACCCTGTAGGTAACCTTGAAGGCCACGAAGGACCCTGTGTACCAGCTTCCAGTTGCAGAGGGAACACCAAATGGTGAGGTTGGGGCCATGGATCTAGGGCAGCTACAGAAGGAAAAACAAAACTTGGAGCAGCAACTTATAGAGAAAAACAAGGTGAGGATGCTCTTTCCCTCAGTTTACATGCATTCTTTCTCTGACCTCATACCTAAAATAATTCAGTCAGTTCTTAAAGGGTTTTGCTGATGCCCCTGGGCACCTCTTGGAGGGAATAGTGCCTTTTTTTTTTTTTAATCAACAGGACTTTCTCCTGGTTTTACTCTTCTGTTTACTTCTTGCATTGTCTTCCTTTCATACTCTCTCATTCCTCTCCCCTCTCCCCCAGCCCCATTTGAGATGATGTCCAGGATATTAGAGCTTGAGCAGCAGGAAGCCCAGTTCTGCTGCTCACCAGCTGTGTTGTATTGGACAGTCACTTTGCTCTCTACACTTCCTTTCTACAGCCATGAAATGACAGCAGTGACATCTGCCTTTGAAGGTTTTTTGTTTGTTTGGTGGAAGGGGTGAGGTTGAGGGTCATGAAATGAAGGTGTTTAACTGTCCTGTAAGATTTCTGGTATTTGGTAGAGACTCAATAAATGCATGATTCTGTCCACCCCACCAGGCCTTTGTGCCTATAAATTCAGGGTCTCATTTGATCCTGATTTTTAAAGTACCCCATGAAGTTTAGTGTGATTACTCTGGCCTGAAATTTTGTCCTCAAATTGCATGTATTTTTTTTTTTTTTCAGATCTTTAAAAAAGGAAAAATGTTCATTCTCTTTCCCCATCCCAGTCTTATTTAACCTCTTACTGTGAAATATAAAATACATGCAGAAAAGTGCACAAAACAAATGTGTTATCAAAAACCAAATATACATGTAAACACCACCTGGAAAAGAAACAGAACATCACTGACATCCCAGGAAACAAGCCTCTTACAGTTCCCATCCTTAACTACAAGTATACTTCTTTGCTTTCTAGTTTTACCACCTCAGCTTGCAACCCTAAACACTGAAGTTTAGTTTGGCCTGTTTTTGAGTTTTTCCCTATTGTCTATTGGTCCTCTGACCTCACTGTCCTTACACTGTTTCTTCCCTCCTTACCTAGCTTAGATTCCAGTCTCTTAGTATCACCACTGTCAATTCTGTGGACTCTCTACTTTCCCTCATACTCTGATTAAATCCAGCTCTGCTCCTGCAGCCTGGGAGTCAAGTATGGGTGGAAAATAAACAGTCACAAAAGCCAGTCTTTGAAATTCAGGACCACTGTCCTTCAGTAGCCCCAGTGCCACCCAGCATTACTGCCACATTTAGCTAGGCCTTCACTCTCCACTCCCCTTGATCACAGCTTCATTTCTACCTTTGTCTCTCCTCAACCTCCCTTCCCTCCCCTTGCAGCCTCACTCTTCTGCTGATGTCCTGGCATCCTATTTCACTGAGAAAATATAACCAGTCAGAAGAGAATTTCCACAGTCCCCACACCTCTGTACCAATAGGCTCTTCCTACCTTCCTATTACTGTGGCAGAACCTTCTGCACATCTCTCCCTGGCTTTACACTTCCTGTTCCTCTCACCTCCTCAAGAGCATCTCTCTATCAGTTTTCTCCTTCCTTGCCTATGTCATGATGTTTTCTCTTTCCTAGAGCATTCCATCCATTGCAAGTGTGCTGTGATGTACATCATCCTATTAAATCACTCTTGACCTCCCTCATGTCCCTCTCCAGCTTGCCATATTTTTCTGCCTTCCTCCATAGAAAACCTTGTTGAAACTGCCTATATTTGCTGTCTCCATTTCCACTCCTGTTATTCTCTCCAGTCAGACTTTTACTCCTACTGCTAGTGCCACAGGAGAAAAAAAAACAAAAAAACACAAAAAACCACTCTTGCCAAGCTCATCAGTGACATCCACATTGCTAAATGCAAAGGAAGTTCTTATTTTTCCTTTTAATTGACCTATTGGCAGCATTTGATGGATGTATTTTCTCCCTCCTCCTTGAAGCTCTCATCTTATTGCCTGTCCCTTCTCTGACTCTTGATAGTTCAGTCTCCTCTCCCCACTTCCAAACACTAGTGGACACAGGGTCCAGCATCAGGCCCCCTCTCTAACTCGTGCTCCCTCCCTTGGTGATCTCACCTAGTACTGTAGGCTGTTGGCTCCCATACTCATATCTCCAGCCCAGATCACTCCCTTGAATTCGAGACTTCTGTGCCTGCCTACCCTACCTCTCCACATGAATGTCTAGCATAAAATATCCAAAACCAGAATTCACATTCACCAGCTTCCCTTGCTTCTTTTGCTATCTTTCCCATCTCAGTAAAGGGCAAACCTTGGGGTCATTCTCAGCCTCTTCTTTCTTGCACAACCAACATCCAAACCTTCAGCAGAGCCTTTTGGCTCTACCCTCACACGATACCAAGAATTAACTGCTTCTCATCCCCACCTCTGCTACTACCCCAGTCCAAGTTACCATCATCTCTTCTCTGGAGGATGGTTCTTCTGGCTGACCTGTCTGGTTTCCCTGTCACTCCTCTTCCATCTCTCTGATAACTTTCTTTCTATAAAACCAGTTTTTACAATGACCTTCAATGCCCTATGGGACATTGGCTCCTTATTCCCTCATCCACTTCTGCTATCCTCATCTCGCCCTTTCAGTCACATTGGCCTTGTCTTTCTGTGACTATATAAAGCACGTTCCCACCTAGGGCCTTTGCACTTTCTGAGCCTTGTCTGGAAGGTTCTTCTCCAGGTTACCCTCACTTCCTTTAGGGCATCATTTTGCCAATTAGGCTTCCCCTGCAACCCCTACTAACACCTACCATCACCATCAGAACCCCCTTCCTGCTGTTTCTTCCTCCATAGCTCTTAATACCTTCTGATATACTGTATATTTATTAATTCTTTTGCCTCATGAGAGCAAAAAAATTTTTTTCTTTTTTTTTTCCCTACTGCTGATTTTTTAGCCCCTAGGAGAGTGCCTGACATATATTAGGAACTCAGTATTTGTTGAATGAATTAATAAATGCTTTAAAAAAAATGGAAACCCAGTTTTACAGTAAAACATGGCATATCCCTTAGAGTTACTACTACATTAAATTATAATTACATCATAATTAAAATGGCATTATAATTGGGGAAACTGTAGAAAGCTGTGAAAACTCTGATAAATGAAAAAACTAAAATTCTGTCTAGTCAATGCAAGAATGTGGACATGGACTAGAAGTACACAGAAAATCATTTTGATATGTTACAGTTGTGAAACATTGGGATATTTTTTATTTAAAATCTTTTCCTGTAGTGCTATGATTATACAGTAAATTTTTTAAATTGGGAAAATAGAGGAGGAAAAGAGATAATATCTATTGGACATTTAGTATGTGATTGGACACTGTGCTAGGTGCTTTCATGTATATTAGTTAATTTAGAGCAACAACAGCAGATTCTATATTAAATTTTTATTTAAAATCTTTTCCTGTGGTGCTATGATTGTACAGTAAATTTTTTAATTGGGAAAATAGAGGTCAGCATTTCTAGTGATTAATGGATAATGTATAATAAATTCACTTAAGTCTCACACTGCTAATTAATCTCACTGTTTAAAACGAAATAGGGGAGTGGATGTAGCTCATTGGTTGAGTGCCTGCTTCCCATGTATGAGGTCCCAAGTTCAATCCCCAGTACCTCCTTAAAAAAAAAAAAAAAGCAGATGTGGCTCAA
>PVKH010033895.1:0-11947 GCA_004027955.1 Chaetophractus vellerosus
TCCCCCCCCCCCAAGGAAAAAAAAAAGGAAAAGAAAGTGATGTTTCATTTAATTGTTCCTGGATTGCATTAAGGTTGGGTTGTGGATTGATGCTGGAAGTCGATATGAAAATGAGAAGAACAATGGAACAGCTCACTTTCTGGAACATATGGCTTTCAAGGCAAGTTGTAAAATTTATTTTACAAATTTTATTTTCTTTAAGAGGCAGTAAACACAAAATCTTACTCTTTAAAGTCAAGGAGAACCACCTTTAAATAGTAAAAATAAAATAATCTTTCTTTTCAGGACACTTAACTAAAATAATTATTGATAGTTGCTTTGTATAGTTGAAACAAGGAATTTTTTCCTGGGAAGTAAGATTTGTCTGATTGTATACCATTTCTGAAGCCTGATATAGTTTAGAAAATGAATTTGGCCCCATGCATGAAACTGACATAGACTTATGTCCTCCAGATTAATTATCTAAGTGTTTAGAACAGATGAAAGATAAAAGAAGGTATTTTTTCCCGCTTTTTTATTTTAGGGCACCAAAAAGAGATCCCAATTGGATCTGGAGCTTGAGATTGAAAACATGGGTGCTCATCTCAACGCCTATACTTCCAGAGAGCAGACTGTATATTATGCCAAAGCATTCTCTAAAGATTTGCCAAGAGGTACTGTTATTTATACTGCAGATATGTGATTTTTCACCAGGGATTCAGAAATAATTTATTTCAGTTTTATTATGTCTGTTGTGAAAGAGTAACCCCCAGTATTATAAAGAAGGGAACAAAACTCTGGGGAAAGAGGCAGCTGTTTTTATGTATTCTTTAAATATGACAAATGATACGAATATTTACAGGCTTGAAGATTTGTGCAAACCAGATTCCTCTAGAACCATACTTATGTAGTAAAACATTTGTAATCATTTTTATTCCTTGTTTTATACAAATACTGTTGGTCCTGAGTAAAATAAGCAAATATTTACTTATAAGATTGTTGACCAATTGTTTTTGTTTGTTTGTTTTGTTACAGATCCCCCCCCCCCTTTTCTGCTTGTTCTTGCTGTGTTCATTTTCACGTTCTTCCGTGTCTGCTTTGTCTCCCCTGTTGCAGCGACGCGCCGAGTCAGCTCACCGCGCAGGCTGCTTGCCCCGTTCGTGGGCGGCTCTGCTCTGCTCCTGGGCAACTTGTGCTGCCCGTGGCGGCTTTACCCTGCCTGTGGCGGCTTTTTGCCCTGCCCACGGTGGCTCTGCCCCGCCTGTGGCGGCTTGCCCTCTCAAGGTGGTCTGCCCGCTCGGAGAGGCCCCAGGAACCAAACCCGGGGCCTCCCATGTGGTAAACTGGCGCCCTATCCACTGGGCTACAGCCGGCCCCCTGACCAATTGTTTTTAATAGCAATAAAATAAAATAGAGGCTTTAGTTTGTACAGTTGAAAATTATTTTGACAACATAACATAGTTTGTAGAGTGGTTTGAATTTCTTGAAGGGATATTACAAAAAGCATTTTACCAGTGGAAGAATTTACAAAAATGTAGTAGTTTTAGTGATAATTGATGAAATTATTAAGCTTTAAGGTCCTTTTTAGTTTTAGTTAAATTCATTTCTTTAACATTTTGGATTTCTAACAGGGCTCTCATTAATAACAATTGAATGGCACTTTACACAAGTACTTATATATATTGTCTCATTTGATCTGATGTGGGCAGGGTAGTTGTCTCCATTCTGCAGTTGTAGAAATTGAAGCCCTGACTCTGACTTGTTCAGAACCCATAGATAGTGAGTAGCTTATGGTAGACTCAGATGCATGTCTTCAGACTTACTGCAGTAGGTTGCTTTGCCAAACAAAAAATAGCAAACCAGCGGACAAAATAAAACAAAAAACCCCACTGCTTGTACATAAATGAAATAAATTATTTAGAAATCACATATCTGAAAAGAGTTTAATATTCATGATATATAAAGAGATGCTACAGCTCAATAATAAAAAGACTTAACAACCCAATTAAAAAAGGGAAAAAGACTTGAATAGACATTTGTCCAAAGAAGAAATAGAAAAGGCAAAAAAACACATGAAAAAATGTTCATCCCTAGCAATTAGCGAAATGCAAATCAAAGCTATAATGAGATATTATTTCACACCTATTAGAATGGCCACTGTTAAAAAGACAGAGAACTTCAAGTGTTGGAGAGGATGTGGATCCTATCCTCTATCCATGAACACAGAATGTCTTTCCATTTGTTTAGGTCTTCATTGATTTCTTTCAGCATTGTTTTGTAGTTTTCTGCATATAGTTTCGATCTTTGATTAAATAGATTTCTAGGTATTTGAGTCTTTTTGTTGCTATTGTAAATGGAGTTTTTTCCTGATTTCCCCCTCAGATTGTTGAGTACTAGTGTACTGAAACATTACTGATTCTTGTGTTGATCTTGTATTCTGCCACTTTGCTGAATCGTTTATTAGCTCAAGTAGCTTTGTTGTAGACATTTCAGAATTTTCTAAATATAGGATTATGTCATCTATATTACGTCCTCTTTTCCTATTTGGAGGCCCCCCCCCCTTTTTTTCCTTGTCTAATTAATTACTCTAGCTAGAACTTCCAGCACAGTGTTGAATAACATTGGTGACAGTGGGCATTCTTGTCGTGTTCCTAATCCTAGAAAGCTTTCAGCATTACCCCATTGAGTACAATGCTGGTTGTGGGTTTTTCATATATGCCCTTTATCATATTGAGGAATTTTCCTTCTATTCCTATCTTTGGAAGTGTTTTTATCAAGAAAGGATGCTGGATTTTGTTGAATGCCTTTTCTGCATCAGTGTGGTTTTTTTCTTTCAATTTGTTAATGTCATATGTTATATTAATTGCTTTTTTTGTGTTGAACCACCCTTGAATGCCAGGAATAAATTTCACTTGTTGTGGTGTATAATTTTTTAATTGCTGTTGGATTCTGTTTGCAAGTATTGAGAATTTTTGCACCTATGTTCATTAGACAGATTGGTCTGTAATTTTGTTTTCTTGCAGTATCTTTATCTGGCTTTGGTATTAGGGTGATGTTGGCATCATAAAATGTGTTAGGTAATTTTCCCTCCTCTTCAGTGTTTTGGAAAAGTTTAAACAGGACTGGTGTTAATTCTTCTTGAAATGCTTGGTAGAATTCACCTGTGAAGCTATCAGGTCCTAGACTTTTCTTTCTTGAGAGATTTTTTATGACTGATTGAATCTTTTTAAATGTGATTGGTTTCTTGAGTTCTTGTATTTATTGTAGAGTCAATGTAGGTTGTTTGTGTGTTTCTAGGAATTTGTCCATTTCACCTACGTGGTCTTAATTTGTTGGCATACAGTTTCTCATAATATCCTCTTATGATCCTTTTTATTTCTGTGGAGTCAGTCATAGCATCCCCCTGTATTAGTCAGCCAAAGGGGTACTAATGCAAAATACCAGAAATCTGTTGGTCTTTATAAAGGGTATTTATTTGGGGGTAGACGCTTACAGTTACTGGGCCATAAATCATAAGTTTCTTCCTTCACCAAAGTCTGTTGACATGCGTTGGAGCATGACAGCTGCCGGCATTTGCCAGGGTTCAGGCTTCTTGGGTTTCTCTCTAGGCTCAGCTCCTCTGTTTCCTCCACAAGGTCAGCTGTAGACTATGAGGGTCTCTAGAATTTGCCTCTGTTCACAAGGACAGCTGTGAATTGTCAGGTGAACGGCTTGTCTTTATCCTTCTCTCCTTCCTCATGACCAAGCTGTTCTGTGTGCTTGCTTCCCTGGGCTCCAGCATTAAAACTCAGCTTCAGAACTCCAACTCAAAAAACTCCCAACTTTGTCCTTTGCCATGTCTTTTATCTTTGAGACCACACCCACTAAGGGGCAGGGCTCAACGTCCTACTGACTTGGCCCAGTCAATGTCCTAATTATAACTTAATCATGCCCAGATGAACAGACCAGTTTATAAGCATAATCCAATATCTGTTTTTGGAATTCATAACTATATCAAACTGCCAAACTGCTACACCCTCTTTCATTTATGATTTTATTTGCATCTTCTTTTTTTCTTTGTTAACCTAGCTATGGGTTTGTTAATTTTATTGATCTTCTCAAAGCGGCAGCTTTGGTTTTGTTGATTTTCTTTTTTTTTCTCTCAATTTCCTTTCTTTCTGTTCTATATTTCTTTCCCTCTGCTTGCTTTGGAATTGGTTTGCTGTTCTTTTTCTAGTTCCTCCAGGTATTCATTTAGGTCTTTGATTTTAGCTCTTTCTTCTTTGGTGTTTAGGGCTATGAATTTCCCTCTCAGAACTTCCTTTGCTGTATCCTATGAGTTTTCTAAGTTGTGGTCTTGTTTTCATTCATCTCAAGATATTTAGTAATTTCAATTTAAATTTCTACGTTGACCCACTGATTGTTTAGGAGTGTGTTGTTTAGTTTCCATACATTTGTGAATTTCCCCTTTTCCTGTCTATTATTATTATTATTATTATTAATTTTTACTAAGGTACTGGGGCCTGGGATTGAACCCAGTACCTCGTATGTGGGAAGCCGGCACTCAGAACACTGAGCTACACTGGCTCCCTGAGTTGATTTTTTGTTTGTTTTTAGGAGGTCCTGGGGATCGAAATGGGGACCTTGTATGTGGGAAGCAGGTGCTCAACCACTTGAGCTACGTCCACTCCCCTGTCAATTATTGATTTCCATTTTCATTCCATTATGATATGAGAAGGTGCTTTGTACCTTCAATCTTTTTTTTTTTAAAGATCTATATTTAATGAGACCTGCTTTGTGACCCAACATGTGGTCTATCCTGGAGAAAGATCCATGAGCATTTGAGAACATATAACCTGTGGATTTGGGATGCAACTGTCTGTATATGTCTGTTAGGTCTAGGTTGTTTTTCATCTTGTTCAAGTTCTCTGTTTCCTTGTTGATCTTCTCTCTAGATGTTCTATCTAATGATGTGAGTGGTATGTTGAAGTCTCCAGCTGTTATTGTAGTGATGTCTATTTCTCCCTTCAGTTTTGCTAGAGTTTGCCACCTCATGTATTTTGGGGCACCCTGGTTAGGTACATAGATGAATTATGACTGCTATTTCTTCCTGGTGGATTGTCCCTTTATTAGTTTATAAATGGCCTTCTGCATCTCTTATAACTCTTCCAATTAAAGTCTGTTTTGTCCCATATTAGTAAAGCTAACCCCTGCTCTTATTTGGTTAGTGTTTGCATGAAGTATCTTTTTCCAACCTTACACTTTCAGCTGATTTGGATACCTGGATTTAAGGTGAGTCTCTTGTATGTAGCATATGGATGGCTCATGTTTTTTTTTTTTTTTTTTATCCTTTCTGTCAGTCGTTCTTTTGATTGGGGAGTTTAATCCATTCATATTCAATGATATTACTCTAAATGAATTATTTACTTCCCTCGTTTTATTCTTTGGCTTTCATATATCATATTTTATTTCATCTGTCTTTTTACTCCTTTATTTATCCTTTCTGCTATTCTTGCCTTCTACATTCTCCTCCAAGCCTTTCTCACCTGTCTTTTTCTTTCAGGCTGTAAGGCTCCCTTTAATGCTCCCTGCAGTGGTACATTCTTTTTTATAAACTCTCTTAGTTTGTGTTTGTGACTATTTTAAATTCACCTTCATATATGAAGGACAATTTTGCTGGATAAAGAATTCTCGGTTGGCATTTTTCTCGTTCAGTATCCTAATTGGATCATGCCACTCTCTTCTTGCCTCCATGGTTTCTGATAATAAATTCATACTAAGTCTTCCTTGAATGTGATGGTTTGCTTCTCCCTAGCTGCTCTCAGAATTTTCTATTTGGCATTTGACATTCTGCGTAGTGTCTGTCTTGGAGTAAGTCTGTTTGGATTCATTCTAATTGGGGTACACTGCATTTCTTGGACATGTAAATTCACTTCTTTCATGAGAGTTGGGACATGTTTTATGGCCATTATTTCCTCAGATACTCTATGTGCCCCTTTTCCATTCTCTTCTTTTGAAACTCCCATGACATGTTCTTGCACTTTGTGTTACCATTCAACTCCCAGAGTCTCTGCTCAATTTTTTCCATTCTTTTTTTCCTCTGTTCTTCTCCCTCTCCAACTTCAGCTGTTATTGCCTCTAATTTTTTTTAAATGTCATAGATATTAAATCCGTATCGTATATGTAATTTCCAAATATTTTCTCCCATTGAGTCAGCTGCCATTTCCCCCTTTTAATGACACTCAGTCATTTGAGGTGCAAAAGTGTTTAATTTTGAGGAGGGCCAATTTATCTATTTTTTCTTTTGTTGCATGTGCTTTCGGTGTAAGGTTCAAGAAACCACCAACTATCACAAGGTCTTTAAGATGTTTGTCTACATTTTTTTCTAAGAATTTTATGGTTCTGGCTTTTATATTTCGATCTTTGATCCATTTTGAGTTGATTCCTGTATAGGGAGTGAGATAGGGGGCCTCTTTCATTCTTTTGGTTATGGATATCCAGTTCTCTCAACATGATTCGTTGAAGAGACTGTTTTGTTCTGGAAACATGGACTTGGTAGGTTTGTCAAAAGCTAGTTGACTTTAGAGGTGAGGGTTATTTTTGGACTCTCAATTCTATTCCACTGATCAATGTGTCTATCTTAATGCCAATACCATGCTGTTTTGACCACTGTAGCCTTGTAATATTTCAAGGTCAGGCAGTGAAAGTCCTCCCAATTTGCTCTTCTTTTTTAGAATTTTTTAGGTATTCAGATGTCCTTTGTCTTCCAAATAAATTTGGTAGCTGCCTTTTCCTTTTCTGTAAAGTAGGCTTTTTGGAATTTTGATTGGTATTGCATTGACTCTATATATCACTTAGGGTAGGATTGACATCAGCACGATATTTATTCTTCCGACCCATGAACATGGAATGTCTTCCTATTTGTTTAGGTCTTGCTTCATTTCTTTTAGTATTGTTTTGTAGTTTTTGGCGTATAGGTGTCCTGTACGTCTTTGGTTAAATTGATTCCACGCATTTAAGTCTTTTTGTAGTAGCTATTGTAAATGGATTTCCCCCCTGATTTCCCCCTCAGATTCTTCAGTACTAATTTACAGAAACATTACTGATTTTTGTGTGTTGATCTTCTATCCTACCACTTTGCTGAATCATTTATTAACTCAAGTAGTAGCTTTGTCATAGACATTTAACAGTTTTCTAAATATAGGATCATGTCATCTGTGAATAGTGAGAGTTTTACTTCTTCATTTCCTATTTGAATGCCTTATATATATATATATCATATACACACACACACATATTTTTTTTTTGTAAAATTTGCTCTAGCTAGAACGTCTAGTACAATATTGAATAACATTGGTGACAGTGGGCATCTTTGTTTTGTTCCTGAACTTAGAGGGAAAGCTTTCAACCTTTCCCCATTAAGTATGATGTTGGTGCTGGCTTTTTCACATAGGTCCTTTATCATCTTGTGGAATTTTCCTTGTATTCCTATCTTTGGAAATGTTTTTATCAAGAAAGGATGCTGGATTTTGTCAGATGCCTCTTTCTGCATCAGTTGAGATGATCATTTCCTTTCTTCTAGGGCTTTGATATATTCCTTTGCTTGGGCCGTGTCTTCCATTTTCTTAGTATGGCTTGTAATGTTTTGTTGATGTCTAGCCATCTGATTAGGATGGTGAGTTTACTCTGATGCTCAATTTCTCTCTTTTTTGTAAGGATTTCGTAAGGGAGGCTGTGTGTTTACTGCCATTCTTTGATTCTTGGTTCAACCTCTTCTAGGTCTTTAGGATTGTTCCTGTTAGTTGCTGAAATCTGGGCCATGGACCCAGTAACTTTTATCATGGTTTCTGGTGTTAGTTTAATATATTTTAATAGTGTAAGTTAAGATTCTTGACTTAGCCTTTCTTCTTATGTTTTATTTTCAATTAGCTGTAGAAATTCTTGCAGACATTATACAAAACAGTACATTGGGAGAAGCAGAGATTGAACGTGAGCGTGGAGTAATCCTTAGAGAGATGCAAGAAGTTGAGACCAATTTACAAGAAGTTGTTTTTGATTATCTTCACGCCACAGCTTACCAAAATACTGCACTTGGACGGACAATTTTGGGACCTACTGAAAACATCAAGTAGGTAAAATCAGTTCTCAAATTTTTTTTTTTTTTTTGGAGAAAAATGTATCAGTTTTGAAAATTATCATTCACAAACATTCAAAAAGTACATTTCAAAAAGTAACTTTTCCCCTTGATAATCTGAATGAAATTATAGTTAGCTATACTTTATCCCCACCTAACTTCCAGGTGTTTGGGATCATAGCTACTTCTAGAATAAATAAGTGATGATGTCAAATCTGTCTTTTTCCCTGTTGTAAAAGAGTTGAAGTTCTTTGATACTTGTTGTCTATATCCTATTTCTGATTGCATTTAACTCTTAGAATAGCTTTAATGTCCAGTTTGATTTCAGATATATTATGTAATGATTGGTACTTTGTTTCCCTTTAAGATTGCTTTACTTATTCCATTTACAGATCTATAAATCGTAAAGACTTAGTGGACTATATAACCACACATTATAAGGGTCCAAGAATAGTGCTTGCTGCTGCTGGAGGTTAGTCAATTTAAATTTCTATACATGTTTTCAATACACTTATTAGAGTTATTTTTCATTTTGATCTTAACACTTTGATTCTGTTAGTAGATATCTTAAGACCTTTTATTAACAGAGCAAATTATTGAAGTATACTGTGTACGGGGAATGTGGAGCACTGGAACCAGACTTTCCCTCTCTTTTCTCTTTAATAAGTTTCATTTATAGAAAAACTTATGAACCCTCCAATACATAAGTATACATACATAATGGAATTCACTTGTAAGAAGAGCGCAAATGAGTGAACTGGGATAAATTATGGTTGGAAAATAGTGTCCTAGAGGTTGTAAATCTCTTGAGATTTTATTCTTGAGAACCAACTTCATCCTTGTCCAGGTGTGGAATGGGTATGTTGTTCCTTCATTCTTTTATTTGTCCAGGCGTTTATTCAATAGAACTATTAATTGATGAGAAGGGGAAGCAATGAGGAAGTCATGGGAGTATATAAGGGAAATTTGAACATTCAAGGGGCATCAGAAGGCTTCCTTGGGGAAGTGTTTGAAACCAATAAATTAAAAAAAAAATCATATCAGATACTGCCTGATTTCCTGGCATTCTGAATTTAGGCAAACAATTTTTGTTGGTTCCAGTTTCCTTTTTTATTAAAGTGCAAAGTGAAGATAGCTGGAGTGTTCCTTTGTGTCCTTATAAATTAAAATTTTCTCTTTAGAAATTGCAATAAAAAATTAAAATTGTAGTTGTCATAGACTTCTGAGTTGATAACTTAGGGGTAGGGAAGCAGATGATTAGAATTAAGTATTTCAAACATGTTCTTTCTCGTGGTTGTCAGTTAAATCATGTTACATTTGTATGGCAGCAGTGTACCCTGAAATTCTCCAGTGGATAGGCTGTTTTTGAAATGGCTAGTGCTGACTGAGGGTAAAGCATTTGAAACTGCCCTGGAAAGGGGAAGGGAAGGACTATGTTCAATGAGGCATCAACAACTAAAGGGGTCTGGCATGTCTTTGCCATCGTTGACACATGGAGACTGGATTTTATTATGGCTTCTGAGATGCAAGTTTTCACATTTTGATATTGCTGAAATTGGGATATCTTAAAGTTGATGGCATTTCATAGATTAATGTGAAAGTATTTTGTCTTATTGGTACATAAATGATAAATCCCTGTCTTTTGAATAGAAGTAAGTAGAGGTGGTGTTGGAGCAGTAACTGAATATCTGATGTGTCTAAACTAGGAAGGCTGGCTAGTGAAGATGATAAATTAGTGGAAGCTGTTGCTGTCAGGTGATAACTGTATACACATTTTCAACTGTATATACACATAATTTTCAACCTCTGCTTCTGCCATCCCTGTACCACCACGGTCTTCATTCTGTCTTGTCATCCTCTGGCTCCCCTCCGTGGTGGTTCTGAAGACAACATACAGTTTTATGTCTTGTTTTCCAAGATTTGTTTGGAAAATATGGGGGTACGTTAGGCTTTTTTATTATACTAGAGTGTTTCATTTAAAGAAATCTTGGGGCAAATGTTTTTTAAAGCACTTGCAAAAGCCTGAATTGCTTTGTAGGTTTTTATTTAAGAATTCTTCACTGGCTGAATCTATTTGGTTCCTGCGTTTGGATAGTAAGAGAGAATCAAAGTAATTACCTACTTAGTTTTAGATGCCCACAGATTTATTCAGAAATTTAGTTGGAACTACTTTGTTCCTGAGTTTTGATCGCAAGCATGAAACATACCTACATATCCAATTTCTGTTAAATAGGATACAGTTCATATTTGTATTTTCTGCTTTAAAAAATAATTTCCTGAAAATTAACTTTTTGACTAGCTTGCATTCTTGAACTTATAACTTATACAACATGATTTTATATGGGACATGGATGGTATTTTTAAGCTGTCTTATTATCCTTAGCTGTGAAAACATTGGTATGTTGATGAAAACTGTTGCTTACACAGAAAGCTGTGTAATCTCAAGCTTTAGAACATCAAGCAAATGAGTGTGCTGTGATTTCCTCTTAAATGGCTTTTAATGAATGTGTTTATGTATAATAACATTCACGTGCACACTGTATCACCTAGAATTTATTGTAAACTAAAGTATTGGCAGTTAGTTGTCTGATTGAGATTTTATTGCTAGTACATAAATGTGAAAAATATTTTCCTTCAATTTAGGAGTTTCCCATGATGAACTGCTTGAGTTAGCAAAGTTTCATTTCGGTGACTCCCTGTCCACACACAAGGGAGAAATGCCAGCTCTGCCTCCCTGCAAATTCACAGGAAGTGAGGTAGGGCAGCCTCCTAAATTAGTATTTGGCCTTTGGGTTTCTTGTATTTACAAATGAGTATACAAGATATGCCTATTTCTAATAGGAGTAAAATGGAAGGAAAGACTTAAATGGAAACAGTAAAAGGGGATAGTAAAAGAAAATAGTATTAACCATCTACTTCATTTCTCTTTCCAAAGAAAACAGAGCTTAAAAAGCAGTGTTATAATTTTGTTGTTTTGTGCTTTTTCTTTCTATGCCCATTAATATATTGTAAGGAAGAAAAGTAATCTTTTAATTAAGAAAACACCTCAAATTTTGATTGACTTCCACATCAGGTTTACTCCTCGCCAAGTTCTGTCCATATTTCACTTCTGGAGGTTCTTGTCAGTCTGCTACTTGTCAGGTATAGCTTGAAGCTTTGTAAGAGGCTTAGATGGTTTGTCACAATTGGGAGTTGGTCATAGTAGCATCCTGGAATGAGGTCTGATGTTGGCAGCCTTACGGAACTGTAGCATTTGCAGTACAAAGATCCCCTGTAAGGCCAATATTGGTTTAAATTTAGATAGAAAAATTCAGATTGACAAACAGGATTGATTGCTACCAGTGAAATAATGCAACCCTGTTTGATCAGATAACCATCTGGTAGCTAAGTCTGCAATATTTCAGTTGGAGATCTTTTGGTGAAATTCTTTAATTCTAGATTAAACTATGCAAGGTAATGCAGGCCTAATAGTTGTAAAGCAGAGTCATGGTGAGCATTTTAACATTGCAATTAATGTGATGGGTGAATGTTTCTTTCTTGTGAAGCATGTTGTATAATGTTATCTTGACTAGATTCGTGTGAGGGATGATAAGATGCCTCTGGCACACCTTGCAATAGCTGTTGAAGCTGTTGGTTGGGCACATCCAGATACAATCTCTCTCATGGTTGCAAACACACTGATTGGCAACTGGGATCGCTCTTTTGGAGGAGGAATGGTAAGTTTAAACGGTAATTTTTAAAGTAATTTCCATTATTGTGTTTTCCAAATACAAGTACTCTGTAAGAATTTTACTTTTAAAAAATGGCAACATGGAGCTCTGTACCATGAATTTTGACTTTTAAAATATAAACTGA
>PVKH010033896.1:0-11947 GCA_004027955.1 Chaetophractus vellerosus
AACACTTCCACAAACACGCCGAGGCCTCCCCCCATACGCCTCCCTGAATGCCGCCCAACTCTCACCCCCAAGCTGCAACACCTCCCCTCCATACTGTGAAAAGAGCACACTCAGCTTTTCGGTCACAACCCCTCACCCACAAGTCCCAAGCGTTCATCCGGTCCCCCCTCCACCCCCCAAAGCATCCTGGGCTCACCAACCTGCCCCTCCCAGTCCTCCCAGCCAACAATCCTGCACCACAAAACCCAACAATATCACCACCCAGCTGTCCCATCCCCCCAACACACAACCACACTCCATCACCTCACCAAAGATTACGTCCCTATGGATGATGTACCACTACTTACTCTTCTCTTTCTCTTTCTTGTAAACCTATCTTTCAGACCCTAGTTCTCAGGGACAGCTCAATTTCCTTAATTCATATCAGTGAAGTCATGTACAACTCATCCTTCAATGCCTGGCTTGCTTCACTCAACATAAGGTCTTCAAGATTCATCCATGTTATCCCATGTGTTTGTACTTTATTCCTTCTTTTTGCTGAGTAGTATTCCATTGTATGTATGTACCATATTTTGTTTATCCATTCATCTGATGAATGGCACCTGGGTTGATTCCAACTTTTGGCAATTACGAAAAATGCTGCTGTGAACATTGATGTACATATATCTGTTCCTGCCTTTGCTATCAAATCTTCTGGGTATATACCCAGCAAGAGAATCATATGGAAGATCTATATTTAGTTTTTGAGGAACCGCCATACTGTCCTCCACAGTGGCTGGACCAATCCACAATCCCACCAGCAGTGGATGAGGGTTCCCATTCCTCCACATCCTCTCCACCATTTATAGTCTGCAGTTTTTTTAATAGCCGCATTCTAATGGGTGTAAGATGGTATCTCATTGTAGTTTTGATTTCCATTTCTCTAATAACTAGAGATGTCGAGCATTTTTTCATGTGCTTTTTAGCCATTTGTATTTCTTCCTTGGAGAACTGTCTTTTCAGGTCACCTGCCCATTTTTAAAATGGGTTCTTAGTCTTTTTATTTTTGAGGTGTAGGATCTCTTTATATGTGCAAGATATTATGTTCCTATCAGGTATATGGTTGCCAAATATTTTCTCCCATTGGATAGGCTACCTTTTTATTTTTTTGATAACATCCTTTGAGGTGCAAAAGGTTTTAATTTTGAGGAGATCCCATTTATCTATTTTTTCTTTTACTGCTCATGCTTTGGGTGTATAGTCCATGAAACCATTTCCTATTACAAGGTCCTGTAGATGCTTCCCTACATTATCCTCCAAGGTTTTTATGATCTTGGCTCTTATATTTAGATCTTTGATCCACCTTGAGTTAATTTTCATATAGGGTGTGAGATGGTGTTCCTCTCATTCTCTTGCATATGAATATTCAGTTCTCCATGCACCACTTGTTAAAGAGGCCATTCTCTCCCCACTGAGTGGGCTTGGTGGCCTTGTCAAATATCAGGTGACTATATATGCGAGGATCTATATCAGAACTCTCAATTCGGTTCCACTGGTCAATGTGTCTATCTTTGTGCCAACACCATGTGGTTTTCACCACTGTAGCTTTGTAGTATGTTTTGAAGTCAGGTAGTGTGATACCTCCAACTTCATTTTTCTTTTTCAATATGTCTTTGGCAATTCGGGGCTTGTTACCTTTCCAAATAAATTTTGTAGTTAGTTTTTCCAATTCCTTAAAAAATACAGGATTGATTTTTATTGGGATTGCATTAAATCTATAGATTAGTATCAGTAGGATAGACATCTTGATTGATATTTAGTCTCCCTATCCATGAACCGGGGATATTCTTCCGTTTATTTAAGTCTTCTTTGATTTCCTTTAACAATGTTGTGTAGTTTTCTGCACATAAGCCCTTTACATCTTTAGTTAAATTTATTCCTAGGTATTTGATTTTTTTTATTACTATTGTAAATGGTATTTTTTCCTTGATTTCCTCCTCAGATTGCTCATTGTTGGTGTACAGAAATGCTACTGAGTTTCCAGGATTAATCCTATAGCCTGCAATGTCACTGAACTCCTTTATAAGTTTTAGCAGCTTTGTTTTAGATTTTTCAGGGCTTTCTAAGTATAGGATCATGTCGTCTGCAAATAATGAAATTTTTACTTCCTCCTTTCAAATTTGGGTGACTTTTATATCTTTTTCTTGCCTCAGTGCTCGAGCAAGTACTTCTAGGACAATGTTAAATAAGAGTGGTGATAGTGGGCATCCTTGTCTTGTTCCTGATCTCAGAGGGAAGGCTCTTAGGATTTCCCCATTGAAGATGATGTTAGCTTTGGGTTTTTCATATATACCTTTTATCAAGTTCAGAAAGTTTCCTTTTATTCCTATCTTTTGCAGGGTTTTTGTCAGGAAAGGGTGCTGTATTTTTTCAAATGCTTTTTCTGCATCTACAGAGATGACCATGTGATTTTTTTCTTTCAATCTGTTGTTGTGGTGTCTTACATTGCTTGATTTTCTTATGTTGAACCATCCTTGCACACCCGGGATAAAACCCACTTGGTCATGGTGTATAATGCTTTTGATATGTTGTTGAATGGGATTAGCAAGTATTTTGTTGAGGAATTTAGCATCTAGGTTCATTAGAGATATTGGTCTGTAATTTTCCTTTCTTGTGGTATCTTTGTTTGGCTTTGGTATTAGGGTAATGTTGGCATCATAGAATGAGTTAGGGAATGTTCCTTTTGTTTCTATTTTTTGGAAGAGCTTAAGCAGGATTGGTGTTAGTTATTACTGGAAAGTTTGGTAGAATTCAGCTGTGAAGCCATCTGGTCTTGGGCTCTTCTTAGTTGGGAGGTTTTTGATAACTGAGTCTATCTCCTTACCTGTAATTGGAATGTTGAGTTCATAGATTTGTACTTTCATCAGTGGAGGCTGCTTGTGAGTTTCTAGGAATTTGTCCATTTCCTCTAAATTATCATTCTTGTTAGCATATACTTTTTCAAAGGATCCTCTTAAGATATTCTTTATTTCCGTGGGGTCAGTAGTGATATCTCCTTCTTCATTCCTTATTTTGTGCATTTGCATCTGCTCTCTCTTTTTCTTTGTTAGTCTGGCTAAGGGATGGTCAATTTTATTGATCTACTTGAAGAACCAGCTTTTGGTTTTATTTTTTCTAGTGCTTTCTTATTTTCTATTTCATTTAGCTCTGCTTTGATCTTTGTTATTTCCTTCTTTCTGCTTCCTTTAGAGTTAGTTTGTTGTTGTTTTTCCAATCCTTTCAGGCATGCAGTTAATACTTCAATGTTAGTTCTTTCTTCTTTTTTAATATATGCATTTAGAGCCATAAATTTCCCTCTCAGTACTGCTTTGTCTGCACCCCATAACTTTGATATGTTGTGTTGTCATTTTCATTGGATTTGAAGTAGTTACTGATTTCCTTTGAGATTTCCTCCTTGACCCACGGTTTGTCCAAGAGTGTGTTGTTTAATTTCCATATCTTCATGCCTAATCTAGTTCTCTGGCCCTTAGTGATTTCCAATTTCATTCCATTTCAGAGAAATTACTTTGCATAATCTCATTCATTCTGAACTCATTGAGAGTTTTTCTGCGGCCTAGCATGTGGTCTATCTTGGAGTATGATCCATGTGTGCTCGAGAAGAATGTATATCCCACTGTATTAGGGTGTAGTGTTCTGTAAATGTCTAGTAGGTCCAGGTCCTCTAATGTATTATTCAGGTTCTTTTTTTCTTTACTGATTCTCTGTCTAGATGTTCTGTCTAATGGTGATAATGGTGTATTAAAGCCCCCCACTATAATTATAGAGACATTTATTTGTCCACTTGATTTTTCCAGTGTTTGCCTCAATATTTTGAGGCATCCTGATTAGGTGCATAAGTGTTTATGATTGTTCTCTCTTCTTGAGAGATTACTCCTTTTAATAATATATAGTGTCCATCTTTGTCTATTATGATATTTTTGCATTTAAAGTCTATTTTGTCTGATATTATGATAGCAACTCCTGCCCTTTTTTGGTTATTATTTGCTTTTAAATTGTTTCCCAGCCATTTACTTTCAGCTGCCTTGAATCCCTGGGTCTAAAGTGGGTCTCTTGTAAACAACATATAGATCCGTCATATTTCTTTATCCATTCTGCCAATCTGTGTCTCTTGACTGCTGAGTTTAATCTGTTAACATTCAGTGTTTTTACTCTCAATGAATTTCTTACATCCGCCATATTTTCTTTGGGCTTATGTATGTCCTATGTAGTTTTGGCTTCTCTTTATGTTGTTTTTGTTGTTCTTACACTCTCCTCCAACTCTCTCTCTCTTGTTTTTTCCTTTCAACCTTTAGAGCTTCTTTTCGTATATCTTGAAGTACAGGTTTCATATTGGTATATTCCCTTAATTTCTGTTTATCTGTGACTATCTTGAACTCTCCATCATTTATGAATGCCAGCTTTCCTGGATAGAGAGTTCGTGGATGGAAGAGTTTTACTTTTAGTACCTTGGCTATGTCATATCACTGTCTTCTTGCCCTCATGGTTTCAGCTGAGAAGTCAGCACTTAATCATATTGTGCTTCCCTTGTATGTAATGGTTTTCCTTTCTCTTGCTGCCTTGAGTATTTTCTATTTGTCTTAAGCATTGAACATTTTGACAAGTATATGTCTTATGGTTGGCCTGATGGGGTTTATACTGTTTGGGGTACTCTGTGTTTCCTGGATATGTACATCCATCTTCCTCATTAGGGATGGGAAGTTTTCATCCATTATTTCCTTCAAAACTCCTTCTGTTCCCTTTCCCTTCTCTTCTCCTTCTGGGATGCCTATGCTGTGTATATTTGTGCATTTTGTGTTATTGGTTAAATCCCTGAGTCCCTGCTGGATTTTTTTCTATCTTTTTATCTATATGTTCTACTATCTGTTTGATTTCAGATGTACTGTCTTCCACATCACTATTTCTTCATTCTGTCTGTTCAAATCTGTTGTTATGTGAATCCGTCGTCTTTTTTATTTCTTGGAATATGCTATTCATCGACATCGTATCTGTTATCTTTTTATGTATGTTTATAATTTCTTCAGTATGTGCTCCCAGGGTCTTCTTAATATCCTTAACTCTTCCTTCACTTCAGGAATTTTGCCCATAATATTTGTTTGGACAGCTTTGATTAGTTGTTCTATGTTCTGTGTCTCTTCCTGGTTTTTGGTTTGTTCTTTGGAATGGTCCATGCCTTCCAGTTTCTCAGTATGGCTTGTAATTTTTTGTTGCCATCTGGTCATCATTTTATCTTGATGGGTTTATTCAGTTGATTAGCTTCTCTCTATGCTCTAGAATTTTATTTAGCTTGTAGTTCTGTGTGTGTGTTAACTTTTCTCATTGATACTTTCTTCTTGTTGTTGTATTTCTTTGCTTTTTTCTATGTTCCCTTGAAGGAAGAAGATTAGGGCCAGAGCAATCAAAAGGGGTAAGAAAAGAAAAGGGATAATAGAACTATTGATAAATGTTAGAAGAGGGGCCGTATCAGCCTTAGTATATTGAATATTTAACTAATGTAGGTAGTGTAGGGCAATAGGGGGGAATATTGGAGTGCCTACAATGGAATGGGGAATCAAATAGAGAAAAAATATAGAGAATATTTTATAGGACAATAATGATGAGGAGAGAGAAATCTAATTAAAAAAAGGCTGAAAGAAAATAGCTAATAAAGAAAGAAAGAAAACAGAACAGAATATACAAGATAGAAGTTATCAAGGGTGAAGTTGAGAGCAAATGAAAAAAGGTGGAATGTAAGAACCACAACAGGAAGCTGAAGGAAGAAAGATGAAGGAAGGTGAAAAGATAGCATTGGTCAACAATCACTATACACAGAGAAAGGAAAGTCAAGGATGAAGATGACCAGCAAAGAAGAAAAAGCTATCAGCACCTAATTTTAAGAAAAACAAAAGAGGAGAGAGTAGAGGTAAGAAGCACACAAGCATGCAGTCAAAGCTAAGGAAGAACAGGGTTCCTTTTGGGCCCTTGTGGAGCCTCTCAGCCTGTGTTCTATAATCAATTGCCCTGCAGCCTTCTCTCTGCAGGATTTGAGGCAGACTTTAGTGATTAAAGCAAAGCAATGCATTTCTCTCTCTCTTTTTTTGATGAATAAGGGTCCTTAAAGAACTTCTCTTCTAACCCACCCTCTCCTGTGAGGGGACCCCAAATAGGCTCATGGAGACTTATCTATTACTTCCCACTGCCTGACCCCCCCCCCCCAGGGGAGCTGAGACTGTGTTATTCAGCACGGAGCTGTAAAATTGCTGGCTCCGCCCTTTGCTGAGCCTAGAGTCTTTGTCACACTTAGGTAAATTAGCCTTGCACAGCAGATTTACCTCTTCCTTCAGCCCAGCACCACTTCCAGCTGGCTAATTCACTCCTGAAAACTGCTAGGTGTCCTGGTGATCAAACCCACAGAAAGGAAACCCCTCTCCACCCTTTGTCAGAACCTTCCCACTCTCGGAGTTTATTCCCCCCCTCACTGGTCTACCAGCATGGACTCAGACTGCTCAGCCCCCCACCCGGAGAACAGGGTTTAGCCACCTGTGTTTCCAGCTGGGGAGTAAAGAACTCATGATTTTATATTGAGCAGTTCAACTCACAGTCCAGCTGCCTCCAGTCCATTGCTCCTAAGACCTCAGTCCCCCAGGATCCCAGAAAAGACCACCCTGGCAGGCTCCTGTCCTCAATCAGCTGTCCTCTGCTTGAGAGCCAGTGACTGCACACCTAAACTGATGCCATCTTGCCTCCTTCCTATCCTCACTGTTTGATTTCATTTCCCATCCATACCTCCCACCCTGCTCATTGAGCTCTAGCCACATTGACCCATGATGCCTCCAAGCGTCAGGCATGCTCTGGGGCTCTGCAGTCAATGCCTCCCTTTACCTGGAAGATATCCTCCCAAGATTTTGCAAGTTATTCTCTCACTTTTAGCAGGTCTTTACTCAAAAATCCCTGCCTCTCGATTTCCTCCACAGATTGCATCTGTCATTCACCAATATGGTGAAGTAAACCCTCAGGCCAACAGAATTTCTATGTTCAGTACAAATATCAGAGAGAAGTAGCCCTTGGGACCCTCAATGCCACCCAAAGGTACTTGTGCTCCAGTGTGCCTCTGGGACCTGTCCATTCTGAGAGAGGATGCTGATAGAAGTAGCTCAAGCAGAGGTAGTTAAACCCTTTATTCCTTAAGTTCCCCTCCCCCCAATGAGGATTTGAAAAATTATACTACACAATGATATCCCTCAGACCAAAGGCAGAACTTAATCAGGAAAAAGGGCCCCCTCAACAATTAATGTTGGTTCCAAAGGTAACTGGGAACAAGGTGGAGTTAACAGAACAAAGTGTCTCACCTTTCCAATGCAAAATGAAAAGTTGCCAGCAAAGTTTCAAAGGCCACTCTAAACCCAAGATGTTCCTTAGCATTCTTAAATAAAAGCAGACAGTTCATTTCTTAATGCAGAAAGTTAGTCGTAACTTCAAAGAACAGTGATTCTATTCTGATACACATACAGCTCAAGAGGACAGGACACATTTAATTCTTTCAATTCTCAGGCTTAATTCTTCCTTCTGGAGTTCCCCACCATCTCCCTCCCTGTGCTGCCTCTGGCCCTGGCAGCACAATAAAGCATATCTTTAATTATCTTGCCAATAAAGCATATAGAGCACAGGTCAAATGAAATGAAGGCACATAATTTCTATTCTCAACTGAAAAGCAAACGAATTGGATGTTTCCTCTAAGGAAAAAAAAATCCATCTAGGCCACTGATTATACAGTGGCCCCTGACAAATAAAGATGCCTTCCCTTTGCCTGCACTAGAGAGATGTGTCAATACAGAGATGGCCCTCACACTGTCTGGTCACCGAGTTACCGGAGAATCATGGAATGTGCACTGGAGAGAACCCCAGAAATTTTGTCTGACTTTACTTTTACTGGGGAAGAAATGGGTCCAGAAAGGCCATCCTATGGCCTGGTCTGCTCATTCTCTGTCCAAAGGTTTTTCTTTTTACCTGGATTCACATGGTGGAAATTTTCTCTCCCAGCTTCACTGTTATCTGCATAGAAGGTATTTTGATCCCTATAATATACCGGGCCAAGCAGTGAAATTTATGTTCACTGTGGATCAACATGAGTTATTATGATATCAACTATAGACTCAAAGTGGCTGGTGGGGCAATCTACAGCTTTGTCTCCTTTGACATTTGTAGTTATCGCATTGTCATTCATGATTCCAGCTATTTTCCTCTAAGTTCCCAAATCTCCGTGATCATTATATAACAGCACCTAGAAACTGAGCCTCAAAGTTTGGCTTGTTCCTTTTATAAATAAATAAATAAATAAACAAATAAATAAACAAACAAACAAACAAATATAGTTCTGCAGCTGACACCCAGCTCCTGTGGACAGTCTTCTTCCTAGAGACACAGACTTCTTCCTTCCCTAGGCTTATGTAAACAGGGTTATGGGAACAGTTAATCCAAGAGCAGCAGCTTCTGTCTTCAGATTAGGGGAAAAAAAATCTTTGGTTTTTCTCACTGATGAGGGAATACCACTTATTCTAAATTGCTAGAATCACAATAAGTCTATAGTAGAATATCAGTAAGTCTACTTTGGTTGATAGTTCATTTCCCAATCCTGAGGATTCTGGGATGATGATGTCCACTCCAACTCTAATTGAGAGGGGTCTGTGATCCCATAGGCCCAATGGTTGGGACTCTCTTGCTTGCAGTTGGAGACTCTCTTGGTTCCTTTGTATGGTAGTTGTCCATCACCACCTCCATGTTAGTTGTCCTGGGTGAGACCAATGAACTGGAGAGTAGGTGTTTCAACTCTGATGAGAGTCAGGGTCCAGCTGGCACATGGACAGTGTTCTGGCACTTCTTATCTCCAGGGCTGAGAAATGCATCTCCAAATGAGAAGACCATGGAAATCACCTTCCTTTATACATGATAGCCCAGGGTGCAGAGGCAAAGAGACTGCACAAGGCCACAGGCAAGTTAGGCAGAGCTGGAGCTGGAGCACAATGCAGCACTGGGAGGCACAGGCTCACTGGGGACTGCCCAGAACCTGCCCCCATGAGAAGGGCACAAAGTCACCAGGAGGGAACAGTCTAGGTGGGGAGACTTTGAGGCTCCTGGAATATGTCTGACATCTACACTGGTCCTTCAACTGTTGGGACAAACAGTGAGGTGAGGACCAACCTTATGGAGCATCTCATTGTGCAGGTAAGAGAAGGGGTGTCTTCCATGGAAAAGTGGGATTTCATATTCTAAACTTGCATGGGCCAGACAGGATTCTCCCACACTCTGCCCTAAACACCTCCATATTTCAGCTTCAGTGACTTCACCAGAAAGGCTTCTGTGCAGTTCTTGGTCCTGCCCAGGCCCTCCTCTTGTGAGGGCAAGGAGGATGATGGGAAGTGCTGAGCCCTGCCAATGCCACACTGGTGTGTCCTGTGCCATGTTTGCACACTTCCCCAGAAATCACAATAAAGACACATTCTCAATGCTACTTGCTCTCTATGTTTGGTGACTGACTCTGGTGTTTTTCCCATATGGCCTGTATGGCATGCTCCCCTTTTCCCAGGAAACCATGTGTATAATAAATCTTTCAAACTCTCCCATTCTCTCTCTTGATCTGTGTCTGGCCTTTCCATACCTCACATGAGGTGATATAAACAAAAAATTGCTTGTCTTCACCTTAGTATGTAAGTGCCTACAGGGCAGGGCCTCTCACGTATGTCTGTAATCTTACTATGGGCATCATTTGCTTCTGGCTTTTGAAACAGCTAATTTTCAGACTCTTTTTCTTTTCTAATATAAACATTTAAAGTTAAGCATTTCTGTTTCCAATTAGTTAAGTTGGATATAAAATTTGGATCTGGGTGGAGGTCAGGTGTGACACAATGGGGAACCCAGGCATGAGAGAAGATAGTTTGATATTCACAGGCCCAGAGAGACAAGGGTGCCATGAAGAGTCAATGGGAAGCATGATAGCTCAGGTGACATAACCTGCAGGTGGGGAGCAGGTAAGCAGAGCAAGAGGGACGCATGGACTTGTGCCTTTATTATGGTCCAGGGTGGAGGTTAGCAGATGGGAGTCAAGAAGGATTGGTTAAAGTTTAAAGCAAAGGTACACAAAAAGGAAAGGTACTGGGAGTCCAAGGGTGGTGTGAATAATTGGCTTATCATTTGGTGCCAGCTAAGGGTTCTGGGTGAGGTATGTGGGTGGTAACCCAGATAAGGATTTGGGCCTGGGGGAGTTTATGCCCCAGGGCTGGAGAGCTGCTTATTAACTAGGTCAAAGTTCAGTGTTGACGCAAGTGGCTCAGCCAAAGGAAGATGGAGGCCAAGGCAACACACAGAAAATTTTGATAGTGTGACAACTTCTGTTTAAGAACTACTTTATAGGTATCATACAGACTTGGAAATGTAATATTTTCATTATTGTTCTATTCTAAATACCTTCTAACATTTATTATGGTTTTCTTTGGGCACATGAGTTATTTAAAACTGTGCTATTAATTATTTCTAAGTGTATAGAGTTTCTTAAGTTGTTGAATTGCTTTTATCTCTTAATTTCATTGTGGTTAGCAAATGAGTTCTTTGTGGTGGTAGTTTTTTTGCTATTTGTGTAAACTTGCTTTCTGAACTAGTAAGTGGTCACTCTTTGTGATGTTCCATGTGTTTGAAAAGAAGGAAACAGTATGATCTCTAATTGTGGGTGCCCTGGCTTAGTGTGTTCAGCGAATGGCTTCATGAATGGGTCTTCTCCTTTTTCCCACATCTGAACCACTGCCCATGTACCTTTTTCTATATCTTGGATCCTTGTTAATGGAGGCCTTGTCTTGTGCTAGTCAGTCCTTTCTCATCTGGCCTTATGATCAGAACCTAACCCTGAACTCAAACAAGAAAGAGTCTGACAGGATTACCTTGGACTGTATCAGGAAATTCCAGTCTCTCCTGCTCTTGGATACTTCTCCTGGAGCCCTGCCTGTAATTCTGGACAATCCACTATCCTGTACAGCCCTGTCTGGCAGACTGGACCCAAAAATATACTTGCCCCTGACATTCTGTACCATCTAGCCAGGGCAAAGTCTTAGCCCCAGAAGCTCTCTCCCAATCTGCCCCACCTCCTACCTGAGTTTAGTGGAGATAGGTGTTTATGGCCTGTTAATAAATGCTCAATGATCACCTGGTCCAGTGATTCAAAGTTCAGAGTCCTGATACTTCTAACACATGCAGGTGGCAGGTAGACTTTGAAAAGAATGCTGAGCCTCTCCATGTCTCCAGAACCTGGGACAGCTGGCCTGATCTCCTCTTCTCCTTAATCCATTCATCCATACCTCCTGTCATCTTTTTCCAAAATCTGATGCTGATCCAAATGAACAACCATGCCTCTCATGCTCACTTTGGTTCTCAGTCTCCTCAAGCTGGTGTCAGGTAAGGCTTCCAGACTGTACTCCTCTCTGTCCTTTTCTTGTAGTTGCCCAGTTTGAGTTCTTTAAAAACAATGATCACAACATAATGGTAACAGCGCATCTTTGTTGTCTGCATCCCCCAATCTGAGAGATGAGGTCTCCTAATCTGAGCTGGTTTCTACTAGTTCCAGTATGGCCCCAATGCCAGGGGCTTTGGGAGGATTAGGAAAGCATGAAGCACCTGAGTCCTGTGGAAACTATTATAATCACCTAGAAATAATGGCGGCAGGGCTGCTGATGAGAGGTTGCAGTAGTGGGGAGGAGACAAACCAAAACTATTATGGTGAATCAAATAAATGTTTGCCCCAGAATGGCTGTGAGTTTAGGCAGGGAAGGTCTTTTTGTTGTTGTTGTTGTTACACATCCCCCCCCCCTTTCTGCTTGCTCTTGCTGTGTGTCCATTCTTCTGTGTTCTTCTATGTCTGCTTCTTGTCTCCCCCCATCTTTGCAGGGAC
>PVKH010033897.1:0-11939 GCA_004027955.1 Chaetophractus vellerosus
CATTTTGATTTAAAAACATTACAAGGATTTTGACTAGGATAGCATTGAAATCTATAGATCAATTTGAGGAGAAATGATATCTTAATATTAGGTCTTCATATTCATGAATAGATATTGTAGGTTTCAGTGTAGAGGTATTTCACATCTTCCATTAGATTACTCTGAATTATTTAAAATTTTAAAAGCAATTGTAAATGGTACCCCTTTAAAATTTCATTTTATATGTGCCTATTTTTATTACTGGTATATAAAAAGACAATTGACTTTTTAGAGTTGCTAAACTAATTCTAATTTATTTAAATAGTCTAGATTGTTTTATATTTTCTATATATTCACTCAAGCTACCTGTTAACAAGGATAGTCTAGTTTTTATTCTTTACTGCAATTGTGATACCGGACCTAAGTGTTAAGAGTGGGCATCTTTCACTTACTCTGGATTTCATGGTTTCAATAATTCACCCTAAGTATGATTTTGCTCTTCTGTGTGTGTATTTTTATTTTTAGAACTACTGCATTCAAAATATTCCCTTCTGTTGCAGTTAGCCAAGAATTTTTACCAAGGTTGAGTACTGAATTAGATCAAATCCTTGTAATGCATCTACTGAGGAATATGCTTTTTTTTTCATTTATTGTGCTAACAGGTTGACTTTGGAATGTTACACCAGGCCTCCACCTCTAGAATAAACTCAATACCATCATGATGTTTATCCTTTTTATGGATTACTGGATTTGCTTGGCTAAAATTTTGCTCTTGATTAGAGTTTTGTGTCCATGTTTGTGAGAAACCTTGGACTATATTTTCCAGCTCTGGTAATTTACTAAAATCACTTCTTTAGCATGTGTTTTTTTTCTATCTGGAACATCCCTCCCCTGCCTTCTCTGACTTTCTCCAGAAACTTAGGGCCGCTCTCCTCTGTGGTTTTCATAGCAGCCCCTAGCACACCTCTGAAATTGGTCTCATAATCTCCTTACTGGATTGTGAAAGGAGGAAGAATGCCCCGTATTTCTAGACTAAGAGATGCTCAATTCATCTTTCTTAAATTAATAGAATTGTGTTGAATTCTTTAGGGATATAATCAGAAAATGATTTTCAAGTATTACCCATTAATTTTAAAATATTTTTGTATCCTTCTTTTCTGAAATTTACTCTCACATCAACTACTTAATGATGAAAATAAACTGTTTTGAAATGCATTCTTATTAAAATGCACAGTATAATTTTCCTATAGAAAAAGAGATTTAGAAGAGTTAACATTTAATCTATGTTTTCAGCTTGTCAGAAGTGACTAGGATGTTTCAGATTAGATGTCAAGAGAGATGTGCAGAGAGAGCCTCCTTGTAATCTGGAATGGATACTTTATATAAGACAGAAACCAAAGTCCTTTTGACTTTCTTTCTATAGTAGTTCATCACAAGCCCATTCATCATTTCTAGATCCCTCATAAAGTTATCCTGAAAACAATACAAAATGTTTTACTCCAATAAAACTGAAGAAAGCAATTTTCACCTTTAGGTTTAATAAATACCAGTCATGTGGAAATTCTCCAAACAGCGCTTTGACTTGCCTGTAAATGTTATAACTGCAAAATGCTTATTGATGCTAGATTTCTTTTCCTTTTAACCTCAGAAAATAACTTCTACAAGGATAAGAACTCTCACAATCACATCATTCTAAAGCAGTTATATCATTTTCCCCTGTAGATTCACATTTCTATGACATTGCTTCACTGATAAATTTATTAAAATGAAAATAAAAATAACAGAAGTCATCTCTAAAAGCCGGGTCCTTACAATTCAGTTCTTTAGACTTTCCCCTCCACTGTTTCCTCTTCATCTTCCTGGATTTGTTTTAATTATATAATATTTGACCACAAAACTCAAGGACTAACTCCATCCTCTTTGTTATTTGTATATATAAAACAGAATTTTTTTAAAAAGTTCTTTCACATTAAGAAATTCTATTTTACTTTATTTGCATCTTATTATTGTATATTTATTTGTCCTTTATATACCTTGTTATTTTGTCACCTAACATTCTTAGATAACAGGATGTAAGGTTTATTCCAAATAAAAATATTCTACATGATGAACATTAAATATTATTTAAAATGGAAAAGCAAATTTTATCCAGAATTCTTTACATTACAAAATTAAGCTATGTTGTTAAATAAAAAGAAATAAACAACAAAGAAGAATAAGGAAGTAGCTGAATTAATCAATAGTAATGGTGGAAGATAAATAAATGAAATACTTAAGAGTGTTCATTTAGCCATTTTGGTCATTTTTCTTTATTTATCCCATAAAGAATAGTAGAATGAGCTATGAATTAATCTTTCTCATATCGTTCCCATCTCAAAAGTGCCAAAAAATGAAATGAGCTTAAAGGCAGGAGGGAGAATGGGAAAGAAGAATAAGTATCAAATGATCTATATAACAGTCCTTGGCTGATGAGTAAGTGAAATAAATGTCCTTATGATGCAGTTGGGAATTAGGTTGAAAGTTAATGAATACCAAGAATGGTAAATATTACAGAATATTTTTCAGAAAATAAAGAGCCATTTAGAACACTTCTGTAGTTCATAGACCCATGAAGGAGACAATATACTACAAATGGCTTGAATAGGTTCAATGATTTTGCAGACAATGCAATGAAATTTTTCATTATTACAATACTAATATCTCAAATGACTGCTCCATCTAATATAGATGTTTACCAACAAGAAGTAGTAAATTACTAAAAAACTTAGAGTGCAGTATATTCAAAGGGTCAGACTCCAAAATAAATTTGATCATCCATGTGGAAAAATAAGGCCTCTGTCCATCAGAAGATCAATTATGAATTAAAAAACAATGTTGTTTTTCACTCAAGTATTTTTCCCAATCAGGCTGTTTCTATAAAGAGCATTCTGTGTATGTATTCACAATACTGAGAGAACACTGTATTACAAGGCATGAAATGAAATGAATTAGAATCATAGATCCAAAGATAGTTTTATGCATTTTGCAGGCATTTGATAAGTGATTGTTAATTGATTTAATGAATCTGTAAAATAAAAGAACACATCTGTGAGTCAGATGGATGAAAGAGAAAGCCACAGGAAGCAAGAAGCTGAAATTCAACAGAACCCGGAAGAGAAGAGAGAGGCCAGAAGAGGCCAACATTGTGCATGGCCACGTGACAGAAGATCCAAGGACCAAGAATTGCTGGCAGCCTGCCCCAGAATGCCAGTCTTCAATAAGAAAGCTTTGCCTTGATGATTTGGACTTTCTATTAGTCTCAAAACTGTGAGCTAATAAATTCCCTTTGTTTAAGCTGATCTATTGCATGGCACTTGCATGAGCAGCCAAGGAAACTGGAACAACATCTTATATCTGGAATAATATTTATTTGTTATCTTGAAATACGTTAAATTAAACCTATAGAAACAATATCTATTTTATTGAAATAAAAATTCTAACATCTATTTTAGCCATTAAATTTGTAGATATTTCAGAATACAGATTAAATAAAAACAAGATTATCCCTGGACTAGAATTCATGAAGATAACATTTTTGTCATTTCAAATATGTGAATGACTCCTTATTTTTTGACTTGAAAATTGAAAAAAATTACTATATATAATATTTAACATCAAGGCAAGGCTAATTCAATTGTTAGGGATGAAAACATTTGAAAAGTTTACCGTACTTTCATGTTATCTATAGAATTACACAAAAAGAAAAGAAGATGCATAAAATGAAGATTTTAGATAACAAAAGAATACAATTGGGAAAAATGAGAAATAAAGAATCAAGTGTTGGAAAGGGAACAAACTTGGACATTCCCTTTTGGGGACTGAATCATTTCTCCCATAAAAGGGATATTCAGGTCCCATCCCTAAGCCTGTGGGTGTGAGTCCATTTGTATATAGGGCTTCTGAAGATGTAATTAGTTAAGATGTGCCTAAACTGAATAAGGATGGGCCTTAATCCAATCTGGCTGAAGACCTTATAAGCAAAGGACATTGGACACAGAAAGAGAAGCAATGGGGAGCATCTAGAAACGGGAGGTCAACATAACCTGGAAAAGAAAGGAGAAGATGCTGTCATGTACAATGTCATGACCAAAAAGCCAAGGAATCCCAATGAAGGCCAGCCAGCCAGAAGATACAAATCCCAGGAGAAAACAAGCTTTCTGGCTTTGAAATGATGAGCCAATAAATTTCTGTTGTTAGGCCAACTTATTGTATGGTATTTGTTTTAGCAGCTGGGAAATGAATGTATTCACTATGAGGAAAATCATTTTCCAAAAATAAAATAAAATAGTATAATGGATTAGTATAGGAAAATTATATATTGGCAGTTTGCTAGACATGGAATTCTATTTCATACTTTGGCCCCTGAATTAAGACAGGATTTTTCCAGTGAAACAGAACTGAAGGATATATAGATATATAGATGATAGATGAAAGACAGATAGACAGACAGACAGACAGACAGACAGACAGACAGATAGATAGATAGATAGATAGATAGATAGATAGATAGATAAAAGATAGTTATAAAGATATATGTAATTATAGGAATTGGCTATGTAACCATGGGGAGGCCACAAGTTGGAAACTCTGATAATGGTTTTGATAAATTCCCCAGGAGAAGCTGGCTGGCTGAAGTACAAATAGAAATTTTCCTGACTGCTGAAACTATAAGTTCTCCCTTGAAGGCTTTCTACTGACTGGATGAGACTTTTCTCATTGCTGAAGGCAATCTCCTTTGTTGATTGTAGCTGTAATCAGCCATAGATACAATCAACTAATGGGTGATTTAAATCCACAAAACAGCCTCACAGTAACAAACAGGCCAGTGCTTACTTGACCAAACAATTGAATGCCACAGCCTAGCCAAGTTGACACATGTACTTTGCCATCACATCCCCAATTGCATGCTGTCCCCTTTGCCTAGTGCTCTTCCCTCTTTGCCTGAGCTGAGTAAGAATTCACAAAATGCACCCAGGCACACACTTCATGTACCAGCTACCTCGATTCAGTGCATGGGTTATGAGCCACACTCATCTGCATTTGGTACTACAACCTTCCATCTGATTGCAGATCGTTCTCCTTCCTCTGCCTTACAGGAACTCAAGAGCTGCAACCCTAATATGCCCACTTCTAAAAGCAAACTTCAGGTATTTTTCAAGGTAAAATGCCCTATTTATCATATCATTTACATATTTATTGACTACTGGACATGTATAAACTATGCTATCGATTTTAATAGGGTCTTATCTTTTTTATTTTAATGTGTCACTGATGAAATTTTTGATTCTCCCTGTGTGTGTGTGTTTTATGGCACCATTTTGCATAGTGCGGTGATCTTGAGGAAGGCATATGTTGTGTTTAGTAGAACTTACTACTCTCATTAGTTCCTTCCTCTTCTGTGATTCGGTAACACTTAGCATATTGGCTTGTATTTATTTACATGCTTACTTACTTTCCCCTCTGGACTATGTGTTACTTCATTTGGGGACTCTGTCTTACTGGTCTTTGTGTACATCCTACTTTCGTCTTACTTTTCTTCCCTAACTTTCTCTGTTCCTAGAACAGTTTCTTCTCTGTATTGTGATACAGAATATTTGTGGATACACGAATGAATGAAAAGTCAAGTATACAGAAACAGTTCCAAAAATAAGTGGTAATCTTTATTATAAATGCCCATGCTTTACATATGAAGGCCATAAATTACTGAAATGCAGCAATCTATAAGAAATAAAGGAACAAACTTCTGAAAATTAAAGTGCTGCCAGCCTTAAGAAAATGTTATTAAACCATATCTGTGAGTGTAGAAGGAATGAAGGCTTTGGAATCACTGACACCTTTGATCATAATCCTATTTTCCAACTTTGTGATTTATGGCAAGTTACTCAATTTTTCCAAACATTAATTTTATCATCTATAGAATGAAGTTAATGATACCTGTGATATATATTCATTATAAATGCCTCAATGTCATCTATTCAAATTGAACTTTTCTTTGTCTCCCCTTTGTCCTGTTTTTCTTAACTATTGACATCACTCTTCATCAAATAATCCATATCATCATTTTGATAATCCTTTTTTCATAAATTAATGCAGAACATTTTTATTAGCATTTGCTACATGAAAGACACTGGATAGGGCACAGGAAATATAGAAACAGCACGGTTTGTAGATGTTTCTACAAAACAGCATGGTCTCTGCCCTCTCAGACCCTACAATATAGTGGACAAAGGGATGCTCAAAACAGACGAGTAAGTACACTATAAACATTAGGGGAAAATTATTTCTAGGAAAAATATAGCATTCCTTGAGAGGAAAAAACGGGGAGGAATAGGAAAAGTAACAGGTTTGCGAAGCTAGGGAAGACTTCCCAAGAAAATAACAATGAAAGAGTTTCAAGGAAGAGTAAAAGTTAGCTAGTGAGGTGTTTGGTCTGGGAGTAGGATGGAATTTGTAAAAACCCTTAGGAGCAAAAGCCTCAGGTACTCAAGGGGAGCTGGTGAGGATTATTATAACTGGAGCGTGCTGAGGACGTGGGTGGCGTGAGGGATTACGGGGTAGAAAATGGGTGGGAGTTGGGAAGTGGCAAGGGGGAAATGAGGATGAAGACCAGTGCAGTTGCCTCACCTGGGGCCTAGGAGCTGATGTGAGACAAAGGACAGGGGAAAAAGTGGACTGCTCTTTTTCTCGCTCAGCCTCCAATCAGTCAGTCACGTAAAGAAACGTACCCAAACCCCCACATGGAACTGTGAGTTTTAAGTACAAAGATGCAATTAATGATTGTAAAAGGGACAAAGAGAAGTGTTTGCATACCACAACCTGGCAAACACATTTGTAGAAATCTTGTCAGCCATGCCAATATCTCACATAGAACACTCTTCAACTAGGCTAGGAATTATGAAGAACAGAAACATAATGTGGGGAGATGGCGGTTTTCAAAGGGAGTATACTTAGTTTAAACTTCCACTTCTCCATTTCCCTGTAATAGTCTGAATTTTAGACTGCTGACAGCTTTCAAGCTTCAGCACTCCTTTATGCCCCACATCCAAACAAGCTGATAGGAAACTCCAGGTACTCTGTTCTTTGGTGCCAGCAGGAATTTCAAACCAAATAATCCCTGTCCCATGCTCAGGGAATCTCACCCTCCCACCTGCCAAAAAACATAAAACTACAAGCCGGTCTCCTTCCTCTGCTCTCTCAAGCCATTATTTGGCCAGTTTGGGAGGTCTACCCCTTTTTCTCAGAAAGCCTCATTATGTGAGTAATAAACATTTCCATACCCTCAAAAAAAAATCAATCAACAAAGCCAACTGATTTCACGGCATGGTTGTTCTTTTACTCCCCCTCTCCGTGCCTCTTATCACCTCTAGCTGAAGGCCCTATAAATACCTAAACTTTATTACTATAACAGCCTCCTTCTCCCCATAAATCCAACCTCTACCCAGACATGTATATAAAGTATCTACATAGCCACGTATAACCCTCTGAAACTCTTGATCGGCTGCTCACATGAATAGGATAAAACTTAAACTTCTTAACATGCCATACTAGGCCTTTCGCGGTTTTGACTCTGTCTACCTCCTCAATCATAATTTTTACCAGCCCCAACCTCGCAAATGCCAAATTCTTCGTAGTTCTTTGAACACAGATACTGTTTCTTCTAATGCTTCACACAGCCTCCCTGTTTTGAATAAGGTCATTTCTTTCTATCTTCACCTGAAAACCTTCTAATTATCCTTTAATCTGGAGATAAATCATCAAGTCTTCTAGGAAGTTTTGCTTTAGGCTAGTACGCCTTGCATATCTTTATCATTGCTTTGAATACATTTTAAAATAATCATCTCTTTTAACATCTGACTGTAAGCTCCTTGAGGGCAGTTATCATCTTCATTTTCCTAATCCTTCTATGCTACCAGATATATCATCATGGACACTTGATAAATAATAGTTGACTAACTAAACAAACATCTTTGCCCAACAAGTAACTTGGCACAAGTATCAATAAATGTCAGCTATTGCTATTATTTTGTTAATACATTAGTACTAGTTTCATTAGTAGCTTTCTACATGGGAAATGTGAAAGTAAGAAAGAGACTCAGGAAAGGACTCCATATTGAAGTAGACACAAACACTTTTTCTGACCCTTTTTGATGTCCTTTTTTTTATTATATACATTTGTTGGTTGTGTTAAAAAAAAAATAGTATACTGTGCACGGCCGAAGAGGTGTTTTCTGTAGGAGTCAATCCATAAAGTTGGCAATTTAGCCATAGCAATTAAGAATTGCCCATTCTTATATGGTGTTTTCTTTTTAAAAAGGAAAATCCAGGTGTTCTTGTAAAATTTACAATGTAAGTGGAATATGAAATATAAAACTAATGATTTTTTTCAGCGGCTGGTAATTTAAGGAAAAAGTAATATCATTTGACTTCACTCTGAAGCACACATTCTGAAAAATCTATAGCTCCTGCAATCCAAAGAAGTTCAACCTGCTATAAATGGTGAAATAGAAAGTGGTTTTATTTTCCACTTCTGCCGAATGTGTTTATTTCTTGAAAAATGCTATCTGAGGTGGGTAAAGGGAACTAGTTTGGGCTAATTACTTAGAACTAGAAGTACAGGCATTGAAAATGTCATTTAAAAGTCATCTCATGTAGGAGCCACATTAGTCAATGCTTTAAGAAGTTCTCCTTAAAAACAACTTTAACTGAGAAAAAAGCTGAAGTAATTGCATCTTTTTATTTTCTTTCACTGCACAAAATATCAATAAATACTGCAGGTTTTAAACATTTACCATTCAGAAACAATCTTTATTCTTTTCTATTTCCGGGTTTATCACAAGTCTAAATTTTTAGATCGAGTATGTTGTCAGCACACTTTTCTGATTCAAAAGTTTCTGAAAAACACATTTTTATGCTTACTGAAAAATAGGCAAATTACTTCTTCTGGATAGCAAAATAACATACCATTTCTTAATAGGTAATCTATTCTATTCCCATTTACCATACTTTATTTCCTTTTAAGGTTATAAGTAGTACGTTGTCCAGATTTAACTGTTGATATCCTCTCAAATCTGTATTTAGTACTGACTGAAAATAAATGAAGCATGTTAATTGTAATGCATTTTACAAAGGTAATAATTTTCACTCTTTATTAGTCTATTTAATATAGGACAGGCAAGATCAAATTTTATTTTAACCAGAGCACTGATACCTGGAGAAAAACAAGTATATAGCACACACACACTAACTGGCTACTGACAGTGACTAAAAAAAATGCAATGGGCAAGATATTATCATAAACCATAATCTCAAATACACAGATTTTTTTCTGGGTTTCTATTACTATACTTTCCTTATATCTCAAGCACTCATATTGGCCTGTTGGCAGGAAAGCCATTGGTTAATTCTGGATAAACTGAGTTACTTAGGGTTTCTTTTCATTTTTCTTGATCATTCATTGATATCAGTCACTTAAAGACTTTCCTCACTCCCTTTCTCCTGCACACAGGTTAGGGTAGGGTCATCTAACTACCAGGAGGCCTTCATGACAACATTTTAGAGGTGGTGGGAGGGGGGTTTCCACAGTTGCCCACAAGCCACGGATAGTGTCAGCAAAAATGGACAATCCCATCAGCTTCTTAGGCATCCTCCATATTGGCCTGTGCAACCTGTCTGATCCTTGGCCCCATAGGCCACACTTTCTGTCAGGGCATCCCTTTATGATGAACAAATGCCCTGCCCTTCAAGGTTTTTTGACTTTCTCTCTCTCCATCTTGGAGATATGGGAAACAATCAACTAAATCCCCGTGCCACTCATCATTACATGGGAGGCTCAACTCCTTCTCTGCTCCTGATATTCTAAGCTACTACCATCTGAAGCTACCTTTCATTTTAGATCAGTGATTCTAGACTTTAGGATTTCACAGATCTGAAAAATTCCAAAGGGCAAAATATTCTGTCAAGTAAGAACACTAAAAAAAACTTGTTCTTATTTCATAAAGGAAAGAACATCTAATGTCTATAAACTATGAAGATGATGGGCCAAAAACAGACATTTTTCCTAAATGACCAAAAAACAGGAAATAGTAAGGAATTCCAAAGGAATGACAAAGTTGTCCTTTCAGAGGAAAGGAGATGTTTAAATTTGATAATATTTTTATTTCAGGCATGTATATCACCAGAATATTGGTTTCTCAAGTCAAATATCAACTTCTAAAATTTCAGCTTACAATTTAGTTTTGAAAATATTCCCCAAGTTTTTGGTCATAATTTTTATAGTGAATTTGGAGTGAATTTTAAATTAGATTTTGAGCCACTTAGCACATTCCATTCACTTCTCTTATATCCTATTGAGAGGTCTTTTATAAGGACCTATTAAGACAAATCACTTAAAAACTTTAGTAGAAAATAGAGTGAATTAGTAATATTTTAATACATATTTTTGAAAAAAGAAATTCACCCAACTAATGTCTACAACTGTCTGAGTTATCCAATATAATATAATTAAATAAGATATATGTTATAATTAAAAACAAAAATATTTAATAAGCGTATGTGATAATTTGAGACTTTCATGGACCCCAGAAATTTATGTTCTTAAATTAATCTATTCCTGTGGGTGTAAATCTATCATAGGTGCTACCTTTAGATTAGATTCAGTTAAAGGCCTTTTGACTTCAGTAAAGTGATGCTCAGGGTGGTGTTTTTTTGTTTTTTTGTTTTTTTTTAAATTACGAGGACTGGGAATTGAACCTGGGACCTTGTATGTGAGAAGCCAGAGCTCAACCACTGAGCTACATGGACTTCTCAGGGTGGTCTTAAACCTCTTACTGGAGTCCTTTACAAGTGGAACAGATATGGAGAGAGAGACACAGAGAGAAACACACAGACGCACAGAGGGAAATCCATAGAAGCTGGGAGAGAAAGCCAGAGGGAGCCAGAAGCTGATGCAATGAAACCCAGAAGAGAAAGGGAGACCAGCAGATGCCACCATGTGCCTTGCCATTTGATAGAGGGGTCCAGGATCACCAGCAGCTGGTCTTTTGGGGAGAAAAGTATCGCCTGATGAAGTCTTGATGTGGACATATTCATGCCCTCAGAACTGTAAGCTTGTAAATTAGTAAATCCCCATTGTAAAAGCTTTTTATACCATTTCTGGGATATTGCTTTTGCAAACTGAAACACATATTTAATAAAGTTCATAAAAAAATCCAAGTTTATATTTGGCTGAAATATTTATTTGTCAATCTTTCCAATTAATATTGATTTCTCATGCAGTTTGGACCTAGAAGAACCATAAATCTTGTTATTGGTTTTATGTTTTTAAAAAAGAAACTTTCCTTTTAATAATTTAACTAAGCATATTAACATTTTAAGAATTCAAGGCTATATTAAGTAGATCGTTCTGAATTTTATGTCTCTTTTTTTTCATTTAAAACAGTGGCATATACCTTCTTATAAGCAAACTTTAAGTGAAAAAACATAAATAAATCTAAGGAGCAAATTGAATTCAAACTATGTTTACTTTGTGGAAAATTTTCCAAAATATTCTGTAATCTTGGATTTCAGGAATAACCTAGTAAGTAAGAACTGACCACACTAACAGGCAGGCAGGCAGGGTCATTTTATATTTTAAGAAAAAATTTTTTGAAACCTCAGTATATGCTTTAAAAAAAAAGTGCTAGGGATAGAAAAGAGATAAATGGTCCTGTCTACCAGGGTCAGGATTATGTAGTTTTAGTGAGATAATAATAATTAGGGCTACCACTCAAGTACTTGTAACATACTGTGCAACATCAAGACCTTATGGTTTGTGGAAGAAGTAGGAGGAGGTCAGAGAGAGCTATAAAGCAGAAGTGTCATTTAAACCGCTGTTGAAGAATGCAGTAGGAATAAGAATGGTAATGGGTCAGGGAACAGGAAAT
>PVKH010033898.1:0-11946 GCA_004027955.1 Chaetophractus vellerosus
GTTCGCGGGCGACTTGCCCTGCCTGTGGCGGCTTTGCCCTGCCCATGGCGGCTTTGCCCTGCCCATGGCGGCTTTTGTTTTGCCCCGCCCATGGCAGCTCTGCCCCGCCCACGGCAGCTTGCCCTCTCAAGGCGGTCTGCCCACTTGGAGAGGCCCCAGGAACTGAACCCGGGGCCTCCCATGTGGTGAACCGGCGCCCTATCCACTGGGCTACAGCCGGTCCCCCATATTTTTTAAGAGACCGTACATTTTTTTTATGCCAGATTTAGTTACAAGGACATCATGGCAAACTGGCTTAAACTGATAGTATGAATAACTAATTACTTTGTCAAAAGTCAATATCAGACCTTTTTCCCCATCCAGGTGCTCGAGGAGAAGCTGATGCCCAGAACATCACTGTCCTTGCCATGTGGATGATAGAGCACCCTGGGCATGAGGATGAGGAAGAGCCCCAGTCAGGCAGCACAGCAGAGTCAAGGCATGGAGCAGCAGTTCTAGGCAGTGGTGGGAAGTCAAATGATCCTTGTTACTTGCAGTCACCAGGAGATATCCCATCAGCTGATGCTGCTGAAATGGAAGAAGGCTTTAGTGAAAGGTGAAATTACAATTTCTGTCTGTTTCACATGTTATAAATGGTGACCCCAAAGTCCCATTTATTTCACCTCATAAGTGCTTCTAATGGTGTGTAAAGTTGGTAATTATATGTATATGAAAAGGTGGGCATTTGTGTTTCTGTGAGTGAAAATGACATGACAAGTTTTGACTTGACTAGATGATTTCATGGAAAGGAAATTCATAATTTTTATGAAAAATTGAGCTGAAAAAGGAAACTGAAAATTAAGACAATAAAATAAAATAAGCATGCTGGTAATGCAATTTTTTTCTTATATAAGTGATATAAAATAGAATATTTGCTTTAATTTTAGAAATTGATTTAATTAATGCATTAGCTAGAAATGGACTTTCAAATCTTTTCTGCCTCTTCCCGTGATTAAGTTTATATTTACATTGTTTTCATAGTTTTTAATATCTAATATAAGCCCCTTTTTATGTAAAAAGAATTGTGTGATAATCCTAGCCTAAAGTGAGCTATAATAAAATATTCTACAATTTCCCCTAAAATCTTTCGACCTTCAGCACTTTTTATGACTTTAAATCTTATTTATTTTTTATTTTAACCATGAAGTCACATTGTTACCAGGCTTGTGTGTTATGTAATGTGCAGACTTTTCTAAGAAGCTCAATGAAAATTTTCCTAACATTTTGTGAAATATTCATTTCTCCTAGGCAGGGATTCCCAATCATTTCAAATTATAAATATTTAATCCTTTAGTGTTTATTAGTTAAGGCCATATTTATCTCATTTAAGTTTAAATGTGCATTGAGCATTATTTTATCGCTAACATAGTTCAAAATCAGAAAAGTTATTGCTCCATATACTAGGATTTGACATATATATAACTGAGGAGCTTAACAAAGGACAAAAATCTAGGTTTCAGTATATGTTTATCTCAAACATATTTTTCCCATTGATATTTGGAAGAAAATGAATACCATAAGCAAGCTTACACCTATGGCTTCTTTTCATAATGGTTTTTAAAATTTGCATTGCCTTTGAACTTGGATTTGTAGCCCTGATAATCTGGATCATACAGAGAATGCAGCTTCTGGAAGTGGACCACCAGCTAGGGGTCGCTCAGCTGTAACAAGAAGGCACAAGTTTGATTTAGCTGCTCGCACATTGTTAGCAAGAGCAGGTAATTATTATTTCATATCCTTCTCTTGATGAGAGTATCATATATTTTGTTTTTTATTTTAAAGTCAATTTAAAAGCAGCATTTAAAGAAGATGTAAGCTAATGATACTAAGTACTCAGCCCTGCTACATTAAGAGAATAAGTATTTGCATATTACTTTCTATGCTTTTTACATAATTTTTACATAATTGAAATCACAGCATACATTCATAAATTTATTTCTTAATTCCCTCTGGGTACAGAAGGCTATGCTGGTCACTTGGTAGATATTGAGAAATTCCATAAATGTTCTTTCTGCCCTCAATCAACTTAAAATTTAAAAAGTGATGATGCCATGTTTAATATTTAACATCAGTGGTAAGAAGGAGCTGGAAAGGGCACTATGCCAAAGAAGGTACTGGCTTTCCCAGTGTGCTTTGTGGGCCTTTGGGCTTCACTGCTAGGTAAGGTGCTAGATAAGCAAAAATAGTTTCCCTCATTACGTTAGTGAAGACTTCTAGGATTATGTTCTGGGTAAATAAAGTGTAAGTTATAGGGAATGTATTTTCCAAACCAAAAAGTGAGATATGTGATTTATCAAAACAGAGTTTTATTATTAAAATATTAGAACATGAGTAATGGTTCAGTAATTTATGGGAATAATGAGAGAGAAATTGGAATTCATGGAAAATATAGTTATGTAGACTAACCATATAATGAAAGGCAATCGATTTTTAAAAAACAAACCTGAAAGAGTAATAATGGCTAACATTTATGTTTTTCTGTATAACAGACTTTGTGAAGTATTTTACATGGATTATCTTATTTAAACTTAAAAGCATCCCAGTCAATTATGAATGCTGTTATTATCCCCATTTAACAGGTGAAGAAACATATATGATAGGTACAATTTGATGTCTTTGGTGCGGGATCCAATAAGTCAGCTGAATTAGGCACTCACCTACGTGTGTAGTCAGGAACTAGTGAAATTATTTAGAATTATTTTATGCATGCAAATAAAATGCCTTTTTTGTTCTGTTCTGAGCGGGGTTATACCGCTCTGTGCAGGCCCACAGGAATCAAAGTCGGAGAGAAGGAATATCTTTGCAGCAAGACCCAGGGGCGTTGTATGACTTTAATTTAGATGAGGAATTGGAAATTGATCTTGATGATGAAGCAATGGAAGCTATGTTTGGACAAGACCTGACCAGTGACAATGATATTCTGGGAATGTGGATCCCAGAGGTACTGGATTGGCCTACCTGGGTGTGTGTGACTGCAGCGGGGGCTGCTGTGACTTACTTTCCTGCCCTCCTGTTCATACAGCTTACTAATAGCCTTCCCTAAAGTGGTAACACTGTAAGACATCTCATCCTAAAGTTTGGGGGATTTGATACTTGAAGTTACTTTGATACCTACAAGCTGATGAGAAAAAGTCTCTTGTTGCCTTCTCAATGCGATTTTATTGCTTCTCTCCTCAGACTAGCTGACTATGGCTTATTGTGGGAATATCTAATTTTGATGTTGAAGATAGATTACAAAACAGGCACCAGTAGACTCTTCTGAGTATATAACATGGCTGCTGTGCTCACATTACTATCTAAAACCTGCTCTTCTCCTACATAGGTTCCGTTTAATCACTGTAACACCTCATTTAATTCTAGGAACTAGTGCCTGGATCTTGTAAAAACCTGGTCCACCCAAGGACAGGGTACATAGTGGGTCTGCATGTATACATTGTTTAGCATTACACTTCTGTAGCATGGAAAGCTCATAGGTATAATAAGTCCTACAGGAAAGAGAATTTGCTATATTATGTTAATAAGATAAATGAAGCTTAATGATGTCTAAGAAATTCAGAAAATAGACATGAACATTAAGATCAGGGGAAAAAAGTAGTTATCTTCACTAGAGGGTTTTTAAAAAAATCTTTGGAGATGGGGCAGGTTGTCATTTTTATTTTAATTCTTTTCTTTTAGTAGGATAATGAGATACTTTTATTGTAATTTATTAGAAGGAAGGAAGACAAAGAACACTTTCAGATTGAGTGATCTGAATTCTGATTTGAAAGTAATATAGCATTAAATAGCATTTTGCAAATATTCCAGTATATGTAAACAACATAGGTAATTTACTATCATAAGTAATCTATTTACCTTGTCTTAATTTTACACTAAATTGACTAATAATTTGGTATGAAATCATTTTGTGCAGCATGTTTGTGAGTCTGAAGACAGGGAAGAAGTGGTGGTGTGTGAACTGTGTGAGTGCAGTGTCGTCAGCTTCAATCAGCACATGAAGAGAAACCATCCAGGCTGCGGGCGCAGTGCAAACCGCCAAGGCTATCGCAGCAATGGCTCCTATGTGGATGGTTGGTTTGGTGGTGAATGTGGGAGCGGAAATCCATACTATCTGTTATGTGGCAGCTGCAGAGAGAAGTACTTATCCCTGAAAACCAAATCCAAGACAAGTTCTGAAAGGTACCTTGGAAGTGTGTAGCTATACAGACCTGCTGAATGAAGAGTATAAAGTAACTTTTGTACCATAAGGCTTGGGAACTGTATTTTGGGGACAGGAATTATGGGGAGGGCCTTGGAAGCCTGCCAGAATAGAATCTCTGAGACTCCAAGGAGCATGCAACAGGTCTTTCATTGAAGTTTGATTGTGTTGAACTTTGGCTTTTTGGCAAGTTGTGGCCAGGACCCTTGCCTTAACCTTTAGGAGGCTTATGGTCAATTTCATTGTGGATTTTTTCACCAGATTTCTGACATCTTAAGATCTTTTCCTTAATTTTGATTAAATGAGACTGATTTTTATTAAATGAGCTTTCATGAAAATATCCTCTCTTTATATTCTTGAACAGCAGTTAATCTCTTGTGAGTAGGTTGTTTTGCCCTGTTGTCAACTATTAAAACGTTTAAAGCTTTCTGAGGTAGGTTTTGATTAAGAGTTGTTGTAAGTAACCCAAAAGACCTTCTCAGTATTTGGGTAAAGTAGTCATTGGTTTTGTAAGCATGTTTTTATTTCATTAGCCCATAACATGAAACACACTTTTTAATTTTGTGTTGCTTTATTAATGACCTTTTAAAATGCTCTAATGACTTAATTTGCATTTTTGGGTACTAACTGTTTTATATAAAAACACAATGTTCTTCATGTTTGGTGCAGGTACAAGGGACAAGCTCCAGATCTAATTGGCAAGCAGGACAGTGTGTATGAAGGTAGTTGTTTGTTTTGAGAGCCTCTTTATTTTATATGTATTTTTATATATACCTTCTGCTTAACATCTGTTATTAAAATTTACCTGTGTTTGTGTTTGTATTTATGTACATATTAACTTAACCTTTCCCCAAATGCTCAAAGTAGTTTGATAGCAACAGCCCTAGTTTGAAAGTCAAAGGAAAAAGACCTGGGTTCACACTAGCTATACTAAAGAATGTTGATTTCTGTTTGGCATTTTTTTTTTTTCAACGTAGGGAAAATATGTAGTAACATTTCAGATTTCCATCCTAACTGAAGAAGGTAAAAAATAAAAAGGTGATGTGAACATCAGTTTATCTGCTGCCATTCATTCACTTGAAATAATTCATTCTCTAATGATTATGGACATTCGTTCCCTAATTGCTTGCTGGACCACTTGGTTTAAACCCTTTGGTGCCCCCATGCCAATGTTTTTTACTAGTTGAAACCTTGTAACAGCTGTAACATTTGCTGTTACTTTAAATGGCTTTGACTGAGCTTGATTCCCTTTTTCTTTAGCGTCACTCTGCCTCAGGAATGCAATTTGGTTGGGTTACCAGGAGATGGCACTGTAGTTCATTTTGTAGGTCCTGGACTTCTAGTCCATCTGTATCTTAAATATATTTCATAGTAACTATTGCCTGCAGAGTTATGTCAAGTTTATATTCACATAACATAAACATTTCTTTACTTAAATTTCAGAAGACTGGGACATGTTGGATGTTGATGAAGACGAAAAGCTAACGGGAGAAGAAGAATTTGAATTGCTTGCTGGACCACTTGGTTTAAATGACCGGCGCATTGTACCAGAACCAGTTCAATTCCCTGATAGTGACCCACTGGGAGCATCAGTGGCAATGGTCACAGCCACCAACAGTATGGAAGAGACTCTGATGCAAATAGGTAAATTGAAATGCTGATTGGCATTGATTTTATAGAGTCTATGTTAATTCAGTTCTAGGTGGGTAAATACATAATATTAAGAGTTTAATATTGTTCCACTCCATCAAGTATTTTTAGCTAGTTGTTTTAACATTTTGAAGGTATAATACGATTGATTTTATATATATATATAACATATTGAGATGATAAAAAGAAAATTTCTAAAATATAAGTAATTTTAAAACTTTGTGGTAAAATAATTTGGGAACTGGCTAAAAACTATTGTATAGTGTTTTTTTCTTTGGGTGATAGAGTGTGGTAATTTGTTATAAAAATCAGGGCAGTATTACAAAGCCATGGTAATAAACAGCATGGTACTGGCACAGGACAGACATATAGACCAAATTGAGAGTTCAGGAATCAACCCTTATATTTATGGCTGACTGATTTCTAACAAGGGTGCCGGGGACAGGATGGGAGTAGGGAATGAGGAGTTAATGTTTAAATTGTACAGAGTTTCTGTTTGTGTTGATCATAAAGTTTTGGTGATGAATGGTGTTGATGGTAACCCAAAATTGGGAATGTAATTTATAGTACTGAATTATATTTGTGAATGTAGTTAAAAGGGGAAATTCTAGGTTGTGTATATGTTACTAGAATAAAAATTTTTTAAATAACATAGGACTATACAACACAGTTAACCTTATTGTAAACAGTGGACTATAGTTAATAGTACAAATGTAAAAAACATTGTTTCATGAATTGTAACAAATGCACCCCACTAATGCAAGGTGTTAATAATAGGATTATATATGGGAACTCTGCATTTTATGCATGATTTTTCTGTAAACCTACAGCTTCTCTAATAATAATAAAAAAGAACCGGGGTAGCATTGGTGGCTCATCCCTTTATGTGTATACAAAAGTATATTTTAAAAATTATATCTTTCCTATATTTATTATATCAGTAGAAGTGATGCATGAACAAAATGAGCCAAACAAAAATTATTTAAAAGAAAATTTCTCCTGATTGTTGATGTAAATTTTTTGTATGAAAGAGTTCCAGATGAGTAAGACACATCGGTATGCTACATTTCCTTGCATCATGGTAATCTGGATATTTTTTTTCATAGCCTTTTGGGAATTGAATAAAGTCTTAATGTTTTGCAGGTTGCCATGGTTCTGTAGAAAAGAGTTCCACTGGTAGAATAACTTTAGGTGAACAAGCAGCTGCCCTGGCAAACCCTCATGACCGAGTGGTTGCTCTAAGGAGAGTGACTGCTGCTGCTCAGGTTCTTCTGGCCAGAACCATGGTCATGAGAGCACTGTCTCTCCTTTCAGTCAGGTAAGCATATTTTTGTGTCAAACGATGCTAAGTTAGCTTCTGTATTAGACAGGGTTCTGGTATTGTTTGGAGGAGTGAGATAGAAGTTTTAGAAACTTGAATATATACTTGTAATGGCTTGACAGTTTTATCTAATTATGAATTCCAAAAATATAAATTGAATCATGCTTGTAAACTGATGTGTTCATCTGGGCATGATTGGTTTATGATTAGGGCATTAACTGGGCCACGTTAGTAGGGTGTTGAGCCCTGCCCCTCGGTGGGTGTGGTCTCAAGTGTAAAAAGCAAGGCAGCAGATTTGAGAAGCAGATTTTTGTGAAGCAGTTCTGATGTTGGAGAGGAGCGCTCCAGGAGAAGACAAGTGAGCCGTTCGCCTGATAGTCTACAGCTGGCCTTGTGGAGAGACACAAAGCGTAGAGAGCCTCATGGTCTACAGCTGAACTTGTGGAGGAAACAGAAGCTAAGCCTGGAGAGAAACGCAGCCCCGGCAGCTGTCTTGCTCCAACACGTGGACTTTGGTGAGGGAAGAAACTTACGCTTTGTGGCCTGGTAACTGTAAGCTTCTACCCCCAAATAAATACCCTTTATAAAGACCAACCAAATATTGGTATATTGCAAAGCACACCTTTGGCTGACTAATACAATACTATTCAATGAAAATAGACATAGTCATCAGTGTTATCCATTAATTCGACCAGTCATTCAGTTAATACATGGCTCTTTATAGGCAGAAAATAATGTCATTTTAGTAACTGAGTCAACTGTATACATTTTATTTTGTGATCTGAAATGGGAAACTAAGGTTATCCATCTGTTTGGTAGGGTTAAAAATAAAAAGCAAAATGAATTTTTCTGTTGATTTGGCCAAATGCTTAGCTGAATCAACCTGCAAATTCCATCACAGTGACTTCACTGTGTTCACATCGTAGAGTGTAATATATATTTAAAAGTCAAGAATACCTTAAAAATTCCATTTAAGAAATGATGAATCAGGAGTATTTAACAGTAAATCAGTGAAGGCAAAAGGACCCTAAAAGAAAAATTCAGAATAACTGTTAGATAAGAATAAATGTCACATAGGCAAATATGTAAATGGATAAGAGTCCAGAAACTGACCCCTTGCTGCAATATATATATACACATTTAGAGAAAGGGAGACACTTGATTTATTATTTGATGTATGACAGTGGTTTTACACTGCAGAGAAATGGGGAAATGATGGTCTTTTCATTAATTGCGACTAGGTCAGATGGTAATCCATACAGAAAAAGAAAAGGAAAGAATCTTGGCCCCAACTTACACTGTATAAAACAAATAATTCCAAGTAGACTTACAGATCTATATTTGAAAGGTAAATCAATAAAGTGTATTAAAGCATATATTCTTGATTTGGGGTGAGCAGAGATTTCTTAAGCAAGTCACAAAAGGTACCTAACAAAGAAAAAGATAGATAAATTGGGCTACATTAAATTAAAGAACTTTGGGGAGTGAGTGTAGCTCAGTGGTTGAGCACCTCCTTCCCATGTATGAGGTCTCGGGTTGAATCCCGGGTACCTCCAAAATAATAAAAAACAACTTTTATGCAGCCATAGACACCACTAAAAAAGTAAAAAGGCAAGCCACAGAGAATATATTAGCAATTGATATAACCAACAGACTATGTAAAGAATTCCTATAAATCAATAGGAAAAGACAGAAACTCTAAAAGTAAAATGGGCAAAATAAATTAAGAAGTGCTTCACAAATCACGATCTTCAATGGCCAATAAATATAAAAGGTACTCAACTTCATTAGTCCTCAGAGAAATGAAAATTAAAACCACAGCCAGCTACTGCTACATACCTACCGGAATGGCTAAAACTAAAAAGACTGGAGGAAAAAAAAATGTGCATGAGGATGTGGAACAATTGGAACTTGTATACAACACTGGTGAGAAAATAAATTGGTACAACTACTTAGGAAAACTGTTTTGATAATACCAGCTAAAGCTGAACACCATACCCTAACACCCAGCAATCCAATTCTGGGTATATATCCAACAGAAATGCTTACATGTGTGCATTGAAAGACATATACAAAAACGTTCATGAAAGAACTATTCATTATAACCCCAAGCTCGAAACCACCTAATTGTTATCTGTATGGATAAATAAATTGTGGTCTATTTCATTTATACATCAATGAAAATGAATAAACTGCTATAAGGCAAAAATGTGGCTAAATCTTACAAATATAATGTTGCATAAAAGAAGTAAGTCACAAAAGAGTACATACCTCATTATTCCATTTATATAAAGTTCAATAAAAGCAAAAACTGATATGGAGATGGCTGAGGAAGGCTTATATAAGAAACCATCTTAGCAGACTGTAAAAAGAAATTCTTCTGGCCTTGAAGAAAAAAACAGCCATGTTGTAAACTGCTTGTGGAGATGGCCACATGGCAAGAACCTGAGAGCTAAGAGCTATCTGCAGCTGAGAGCTAGCAAGAAAATGAGGACCTCAGTGATAAAGAAGCTAACTTCAGATGGTGGCAAAATTGTTGGTACCACAGAAGTTGGTGTTGTGAAGATGGGGCAAATAGAGTATGGGGAAGCCGACCTACATTATGACAAACGTGCAGGACAAAATGCACTGGAATGTGAATGTACAGCTCAAAGTGTAAGTGGAAAGGATAACTTACCTTTTTTGAGTACAGTGTTAAAAGAATCCAGTGTGTAAATTATATAGATTTCCCACATCTGACAAGAAGTGGATGTGAATCTGGGAGCAGATGTCAGGGAGCATACTTTCTTTTCATATTCCTAAGGAATTTGATCTCCCTTCACATAAAAGAAGATTTGTGTAGAATCCAGGATCTAAAAGAACTTGGTCAGCTTTCTCCACTCTGGGACAGTCCATGGAAAAATATCCTAACTTACTGTGATCAAATGGTGAATATGTACCAAGACATTCTGACAGAACTAAGCAAGGAAACATGGCCCTCTTTGAAATCAAGCAGTAGAAAGGGAGAGAAAACATTAGAATTTGTTCCAGTAAATCTCCATCTGCAAAAAATGTGTGTTTACAGTCCTCACCTGGAAGATGTTCTCTATGATGTCATCACTGTGGGAGCCCCAGCTGCCCATTCTCAGGGATTTAAGAATGGTGATCTTCAGAAACTACTTAATAGATTTGAAACAGAAAGAAGAAATACTGTATACCAATTTATTTACTATTCACCTGAAAGCACAACCAAAGCAAAAGAAGCTCTCAGGAACATCAATCAAATACAACCTTTTATAGCAACCTATTCAGACCTACTTCTTAATTCCACAAGCCAGCATTCTCCAGACAGCTTTAAAGACAGAACCCTTTTTAAAGATGCTTTCAGAATAAACAGAGCTTTTTGTACACATCTTCAAGGGTCAGCCAATCAGGAGTGCTCTTTTAGCACTCTGTACTTCCAGGCCAAGTGGTGTCCTTAAAAAAAAAAAAAAAAACAGCCTCTCAAAAAACCAACACAGGGAAGTGGATGTGGCTCAAGTGATTGGGCTCCTGTCCACTATATAGGAGGTCCAGGGGTTGATTGCCGGGGCCTTGTGGTGAAAAGGCAAGCTGGCCCATGCGGAGTGCTGGCTCGTGTGGAGTTCATTCAGAAACTTGCATACAGCTTGCCTCAGTGTTTGATGCTGGCTCTAAGGAGAGACATCATCTTCAGTCAAGCATTTGCTGGATTGGTTTGTGGCTTTATGATCAAACGCATGACCCTGTCTTTCTGTGGCAGCTTCACGCTATGGGTGAAGGAGGGGCTGCTAAGAACATAGAGTGCTGAAATTGGAATGCTATAGAATATGGCTGTTGGCATTTCAGACTTGAGGAAAGTGGCATTTAAAATAATTGAAGCCAAATCCAATTATGTGTTCCTAGTTATAACAGGAAGGCATGAACATTATGTGGTGGGGTCAAGCTTCTGGCTAGAATGTTGTTGTTTTTTTTTTTTTAAAGATTTATTTTTTTACTTATTACATATCCCCCCCTCTTGCTTGTTCTTGCTGTGTTCATTTTTGCGTTCTTCTGTGTCTGCTTGTCTCCCCCCGTTGCGGCGACCCATCGAGTCAGCTCGCCGCGCGGCGGCCTGCTTGCTCGCAGCGGCTTGCCTTCTCAAGGCAGTCTGCCCGCTCGAGGAGGCCCCGGGTTCCTATGTGGTAAACCGGTGCCCTACCAATTGGGCTATAGCCGGCCCCCCCAGCTAGAATGTTTAAACCATTGCTTCTATAGATTGAAGGACAGTTGGCTTCATGTACATCCAGTACTTTTTAATGTTGGAACCAATGAACAGCAAACTCTTGCTGAAAGGTTGGGAGATGTGTATTTGCAAGAAAGTATTAATCAGGTAAAATTTTGAACTCCTAAAAGAATATTACAAGATGTTTATGGAAGAGATGTCTCCTGATTATATTTCACTTTTCAAAAACAAAACAGGGCCCGGCTAGATAGCTCAGTGGATAAAGAGCTCGCCGGTGTACCACATGGGAGGCCCCGGGCCCGGGTTCGGTTCCCGGGGACCTCTCCGAGCGGGCAGACGGCCTTGAGAAAGGCAAGCTGCCGTGGGCGGGCCGGAGCCGCCGTGGGCAAGGCAAAAAAAGCCACCACGGGCAGGGCTGAGCCCCCACGGGCATGGCAAAGTCACCCGTGAAAAGCGGAGCTGCTGCCCGCGAAAGCGGAAGCCGGCAGCCCGCAAAAAAACATGGAGGACTGCTGCCCG
>PVKH010033899.1:0-11982 GCA_004027955.1 Chaetophractus vellerosus
AAAAAAAAAAAAGAGGTATACTTTCTCCGCTATTGAGGACATAGGTAAAAGCAGTTTTAAAAAAAGGGTTTGACCCTGTTTAAGCACCAAAGCACTGAGTAAAAGAAGTGACTTAGAATTCTACACAGCAGCAGTATCCTTTTCATCCAGCTAATTTAAGTCCAGCAAAAAGCTCCTAGTGGGCAGGACTGATGCGCTTTGTACCTCGGGACCCACCTTTTCCAGAGGGGGTGCCCAAAATGAATATTTGTTGAATGTGCTTGTTCATCCACAACCAGAGGTCAGCAGCATGTTCTTTCTTAACTCTTCTTTCCTCAACTATTTGTTTGTTTATATAATGTTTCTTTTTTCACTGGGGTGTCCACACCAAAGCCTGAGCAATTAGCCTTGGGAACTAAAGGCTAGTCATTTGTTCAATAAATATTTATTTAGCATTATTTTTATGGACAAGGCTCTGGGATTGACACTGGGGATATAACAGCAGTGAATAAGATAGACAAATGTGGGAGACAGCTATCAGTCAACTAATTTGACAATTATTTAATTTTCATAAACAATAAGATAAGTCTTATGAAGGAATGGTATAAAAGGCTATGAAAGGTCAGAATAGAAGACCTTATCTCAACTGAAGGGTCTGTGGAAGCTTTCTTGAAGAAATGGATTTTGAGTTGAACTATGAAGGATGAATGGGAATGAACCAGAGTAAGAGGAATAGAGAAAGGGTAGGGGAAAGGGTGGCGAATAAACAATCCAGGGATATGGAATACAATGGTGAGAACCATTGGCTCAGCAGAATCTCAGTGGTTTTCTGAAACAGGAAGAAGATCAGTGTGCCTAGAATACAGAGAGTAAGGGGGAGGAGGGTGGCAGGATGAGACTTTTTACCAGTTAAGGTTTTTTTGGTTGCAATAATACAGGGAATTTATTAGCTCCACAACAGAAAAATCCAGAGGTAGGGTGGCTGTAGTCATAACATGGTCAGAACACTTTTTCCTCTCTGGTTTTCCTGGCTCATATCACCATGATGTTGACATGTATCTCCTAAGGTAGTGAAGTAACTGCAGCAGCTCCAGCCTTCTCACCTGCCTTCCACACTGTCCAGAAGAGAGAGACACTTGTTGCAGCATTTCTAATAAGAGGCCTGAGATTCACCAAGATTGGAGCAGTGTAGGTCTCATGCCCTATTCTGAACCGTGCACTCTATCAAGGAGGCAGGAATGACCTGCTTTGTTTGGCCTGGACCACATGGTCTCTTTCTGGAGCCAAGGAAGGAGTCAGCATCCCTGGAACCACAGAAATCCCTATATAGAAACAGGGGCTTCTGGGAAGTGCAGGATGGATGATGAAGAAGCCTTAAGAGGTGAAGATAAGCCTGTGGCCTAGGAATCAGGGGTTATTGAAACCACAGGAAGTCATTAAAGGATTTTCAACATGTCAGTAATGTTATTAGATTGGTTATTTAAAAACATCATTATGAACTCCACTTTGATGTGTTTCCAGTTCCTAAGAAGACAACCATTGTCAGGTAAATACACAGATTATTAGGTTAGGAACAAATATTAGTCTATCTAATATTAATAATAGCTAATAATAGTAGAGAAAAGAGATTTATGAGCATTGTCCCATATAGTCTTCACTATAATCCTAGCAGGTAGGTACCCTTATTATCCTCATATTACTGATCCCCAAGGTATGGAGAGATTAAGTAATTTACCCAGAGTTACCTCACTAGTAAATAGCTCTCTGAATCCAAGTAATGCATATTTCTACTAAACTCTGGAATATCATGGTAGGTGGGTAGGGATAACTTGTTTTTATTTATATGGCAAACAATTATCGAATGAAGCTTTGTGCCAGGACTCAGGGGTCTCCACTGCCCAGCACCGCTGGGTAGAATCTGCCAGAAGTTTTAAAAACCTTTTTTTGTTAGTATAGTGCCTCCAAAATATTTGAAGTTGAATAACTATAATTTTAAGCGACCATTGTGCACTCTATTTGGCCACCATCCCCATGGTACCCAGTTGTCTTAAAGTCTGTAGCCTACTTCCACTAATTAATAGTCCTGCCTGCCTGAGAAAGTGTTTGTAGTTGCAACTCTTGCCCCATGATCTGGAGTTACAGAACTCATGGAGCTTAATTAGGCTGAGCTCTTTCTACAAGGGGTTAGAAATTTGTTTCCCTACTCCTGTGGTGGTTAAATGTCAACTTGGCTCGGTTATGGTGTCCAGTTGATTGGTTAAGCAAGCAATGACCTGATGGTTATCGTAAGGATATTCTGAGGATTTAAATCACTAGTCATTTGACTGCATCTATGGCTGATGACTCCTACAATCAACAAAGGAGACTGCCTTCAGCAATGAGAGAAGTCTCATCTGATCAGTTGAAGATCTTAAAGGGAGAACTGATCAGTCAGGAAGAATTCTATCTCTACTGCAGCCTGCCAGCTTCTCCTATGGAATTCATGAAACCTTCATTGGAATTCTCAACTTGTGGTCTGCCCTACAGAGTTTGGACCTGCCAATCCCCATGGTCACATGAGCCAATTCCTATAATAAATCGCTTAATATTTACACATACACATCCTGCCAGTTCATTTTCTCTGGAGAATACTGACGAATACAACTCCTTTATGCCATTACCTACTAGTATAGGTCCTTATATACAGGATGCTTAATAAATATTTAAATTCAATTTAGCAAATCTTTAGCAAGAGTTTATAATGTTCCAGGCACTGTGCTGGGGGATAGGGATATGATAGGAAGGGAGAGAAACATGGTTCCTGGTCTCTTGGACACTACACTATAGGTGGACGATAATGATGACAAGAGCAGTAGATCTTAACAATCACAATGCCTTTTATTTTTATAGTATTTTGTTTCCAACGAGTTTCCACATATGTTAGCTCCTTTACTGCCGTGGTGTTTGGCATATATTTACTGATAAGAAAACTAATAGCTATTTCTTAGTGTATCCCAAATGGAACAAGTTGGAAGAGGTTATTGCTAACCATAGATTTTAAGGTTTATTTCAATGGGATAGTAAATGATGAATTAATTCTTTTGGAAAAATATGTCTTTAAATCTAAAAATAGATTGTTTCTCAGACAAGTTGGGGGATATGCCAATTATTGCCATGCGCTCGGAATCTTCACTACCTTTCCTGCCATTTCATGAACCCAACTCTCTTGAGAGCTCCAGGATTTAAGTTGAAAGAGTGCCTTTAAACAAAACCCAGAGCACATCACCCTTGTCTTTTCATGTGTACTACATGTCCCCAGATCAGGGTACGACAGTTGTGAAAACCCTGAGACAGGGAACAGAGTTTCCATTTTCCTTGAAGTGGTTTACTGAGCTCACCAGACTTCCTGTCACCTGGAAGTGTCCCACTTACTTGGATGTCAACAACATTCTAGAGGAAAAGAGGGTAATGCAGCAATAGCTGCCACACAGACGGCAACAACTCTCCATCTTGCTATGTAGCTGAAAGTGTTGTTCTCTGTCTTCATTTGTCATAAGCCTCCCCACCCTGGAGACCCCTGGGAAGAGCATAAATGGACAGAGCCAGCATTTAGGCAGTAAGATGACTGAGAGGAGAGGGTGTCTTTCTGTATTTCCTATTAAGCACTTGGTCCCCTGTCATTACCAAGGAAGGATTAAAGGGGTGCACAGAGAGAATCCATGCAAATCACAGTAACAAAAAGTGGTTTTGGTTAAACATGAGGAAAGAACATGTACTACATTTAAACTAACCTACCTAAGAAAATGGTGTAGGCGGCAGAGAAGGAGCCTTGAAATGGAAGGAAATTCCAGTTCATTCTGGTTTATAGAAACTTCAACCACAAGATCTTTTCGAAAGGATATCAGGATTCAAGCATTACATCATTTAAAGAAATTTTCATTGGATGGCTGGTCATTGACTGGCTGGAATCTGGCTTCTTTTACTTAACCCTTTCCCAGCTGATACATTGTCCATCTTGACTTTGGGGATGTCCTTTTAATTGTGTTTGCAACAGCATCTAGCATTGGAGCAGAAAGCATTTGAAGAAAGTTGTTTTCTATAAACCTCTCACCTTAGTTTAAGTTTTTATGCTTAGAGTGTCAAAAAAGTTGTCTCAAGTGCTTTGTTGCTATGTAATTGCAAAAGAAACACTACTGAGAGAAATGTTTCAATGAAAGGCTTTGGAAAATAGAGACTATCAAGCCATTGTATGATTACCTTCCCCACACCTCAGTCACCTTTCTCTTATAACCACACTCCTGCATTTTGATCAACGTTTATGGAAGATTATGTGCTTTACCTTGTTATTATGGATGGATATTAAAGTCACAGACTTATAACTAAACAACCGTTTACAAAAACTGAAGTAACATGCCAAGGCCACAAGAGACACAAGGTTTTAGCCAAATGGTAACACTTTCATTTGTGTATTTTTTTTATTTTATCTAGAAAAGGGTATTGATATAGTTAATAATTTCAAAAGTATAGTGTTTTAGAATTGACCTGCATCTTCCTGTCTTTCCACTGGTTTCTTGGATGGAACCAAATAGACACAGAGAGTAACTATGGGTTATACTGATTAAATAACTCAATAACAACAGTTTGGGATTTGTGAAACTTTGAGCTATCTTGATTTCATCTTGCTTTCCCTTCTTTCAAAGGGTGACATAGGAAATAAATGTTTTTCAGTTAATAAATTAAAACCCTATCTATTTCACTCATTTTTCATTTTCATAACATCCCTGGAGATAAATGGAGACAACCTCAGGTATTAGAAAACCAGAGCCAAAAACTGCTGGTTTAGAGCCAGGAAGCACAGGGGAGAGGAGGGCAGAGAGGAGAATGTGGGCACTCAGATCTTACAACCATTTGTAGTGGGGCTGGTGCCTGAGCTATCACTGAGCCAGCCAGTAGATTAGAGAGCAAGGAGCTAGCCACATGTTGGGCTTTTAAAACATGATGTGTTTAACCTCCCTCCTGTTCTAACATAAAAATCCATGGATTATCAACTACTGAAAAATCATAAGACTTGACTCCATCAGTCAGGACTTGGTCCCCGAAGATATGAAAAGGAGGGTGAGAGAGTGAAACTCCCATAGCTCGCCTTTAGAGGAGACAGGAAGTCCAGACAGAGAGAGAGCATGAGTAGCTGTGGGGTGTTAGCAGTCTTTTACCCTCTCTCACAAAGAGACCTACATTTCAACTGATATAGAATTAGCAGTTGGCTCAGAATCACATAGTGCTTAATACTGTAAAATTAGATGTGTTTGAAAGAAAAAAGCTTATATATTCTTTACCTGACTCAACAATGTTCCCTTGTCACCTGTGAAAACCGTTTTCTAGAATGAAGACTCCCTCTGGTCCAAAGCTGAAGATTATCAGTCAGATTGAAAAGAAAAGTGAAAGCAAACCAACAAACTGCTGTGCACTTGACTTTGGTTCACAAACCCATTATCTTTCAAATATCCACATTGTAAGTCAGGTCCCTCAAGAAGCAGAGTGGTTTGTATGCAGGAAGTTTGCTGGGTAGTGCCCTGCCTTTGGGGGAAGGGAAGGAAGCAGGATTGGGGAGTGGGAGAAGTCTAACTGCCATGTGGTCACCACAAAGGCCTCAGCTCATCCCTGGTCCTTTTGGAGCTGGAAGAGCCATGGAGTTATCCTGAGTTGTGGTTAGGAGTCTGGTCTTTACTCCCCTACATTGTCCAGGCACGGGCTGTGGGTGGCTGCTGGGCGGGGAGTGCGGCCTCACATGAAGTGGCTCTCTTCAGCTGAGACTCAGCTGAGAGGTGTAAGTGGCCCATGCTTCTCGCAGCTGTGGGAACAAGTGGCCCAGCTCCAGAGCAGGGATTTGGATAGTGCACCACAGCATCCACTGCGATGCAGATAAAGGGTCTCAGCAAAACAGATAGAGCTCTGTAAGACGTCTAAGATTTTCAGTCCTTTCTTAACTTGCCAAAGTAAGCTCAGGATGATAAAGACTTAAAAGAGATCCCTCAAAGGCCCGAGGAAAGGGCAGAGTTCTTAGATATTATAAAGAGCGGCTCTTGTTTTGAGCCTTTTTACTCTATCATCAAATGAATGGCTTTTCTATAAAATAGATAGTAGTAAGAACACAGCGTTGCTCTAGTTTATGATCTGTGGGATGGGGGGAGGGCAGGGGCAGGAGTGTAGCTGCCTCCATCACAATCTGCTTGGAAGTATACAAAGTGGTTAGCTTACATTTTACCACCCCAGCTTGAGTCCGCATTCTTAGAGGATGAGTTAGAGAGTGCATTCTGGATCTTTCTGTGAAAGAGGGGAAGAAATCTGCAGCCAAGTATAGGAGTATTAGAGGTCTGAAATGGAATCCAAAAATTGGTTGTGGATTTGGAACACTGCCTTATATGGCATCACTCTTGAGGGGGCTCACCATGGCACTGCCTCTAATAATCAGGGGCTGCCCGAGATTCAGGGAGTGAAGCAAGAAGATATGTGGCCTAGTGTTGAAGAAAAGCATTTTTATGTCTGTTAACATTTATGGTGTCCGATTGAGCAAAATAATGACAGATGGCAACAGATTAATGCGAACACTTACGATACTTACAATATCACGCCCAGTCCAGCTGAAGCTCTCCAGCTCAACTTCCTCTACAACTCACAGTCAAATGTCACCTGGAGAGAAGAGCAATTTATAGTGGATCAGGAATCAGGATTAACCATACATTTATCAAGGAATGAGGAATCTGAAACTTCATTTAATGTATAACTGCGGTGTTTGTCTGTGGCTAGTGGATCATTACTTTGCAATCACTCCTTGTGTTAGGAAGCAGGAATTGATTAGCCTAGGGTCATTAAGTCCATCCCCTGCCTCCAGGCTGTACAGTTTGTATAAATGATTCCAGCTGGATATGCCTTTATGCTATTCTTGAGTAGCTCCTGAAGAGGAAATTACGAGATGTTGTGGAATAGCACATTGTTAGGGTCTCATAGCTTTAGGCACCAAGAAGTCCTTTCACACATTTAAGGAGCACTGGACTAGGAGTCATGAAACCTGGATTCTCCTATGGGTCTGATACTAGTGATTAGAACTTGGGGTAGTGGTGTAGTCAGTGTTCTCCAGAGAAACAGAACCAACATAACCAACAAGATATAGTTATATATTGAAAGAGAGTTATTATAAGGAATTGGCTCATGTGATTATGGGTGTTGGTAAGTACAACCTCTGGAGGGCGGCTGGAAGCTGAAAACACTGATAAAGGTGATGCTAAAGTCCTTAGTCTGAATTCCCCAGAGGGAGTAGTGTTTCTCTACTATTAACACTTTGCAATATTGTGATAGCTCTGTTACAATTGATGAAAAAATATTATTATCATTTTACTATTAACTATAGCCCATTGTTTACATTGTTGTACATTCCTGCTTTTTAAAAATTTATAATCTAGCAACATATATATATACGATCTAAAATTTCCCCTTTTAACCTCATCCACATATATAATTCAGTGCTATTAATTATGTTATCAATGCTGTGCTACCATCATTACAATCCATTACCAAAACTTTTCATCACCCCAAACAGAAATTCTGAACCAAGTTAGCTTCACTCCTCATCTGCTATCCCAATCCTAGCCCCTGGTAACCTGTATTCCAGTTTCTGACTTTATGTGAATTTGCTTATTCTAATTTTTTCACTTCAGTGAGGTCATGCAATATTTGTCCTTTTGTGTCTGGCTTATTTCACACATCATGATGTCTCCAAGGTTCATCTATGTTGTCTATGTTATATCAGAGCACCATTCCTTTTTACAGATGAATAATACTCCATTGCACGTATATACCACATTTTGTTCATCCATTCAATCCTTGATGGATACTTGGGCTGCTTTAATCTTTTGGCAATTGTGAATAATGCTGCTATGAACGTTGGTATGCAAATATCTCTTTGCATCCTTGCTTTCAATTCTTTCAGCTATACACCTAGAAGTGGAATTACTAGGTCATATGGTAATTCTATCCTTAACTTCCTGAGGAAATACTAAAATGTTTTTGACAGGAGCTGCACCATTTTACATTTCCACCAACAACGAACAAGTGTTCTTCTTTTTCCACATCATCTCCAACACAGATTATTTTAATTATTTAATTAATTTATTTATTATCATGGTTTTTTAAGTTTTTCTTTTCTTTTTTTAAATAGTAGCAAATCTATTGGATATGAAACGGCATCTCATTGTGGTGTTGATTTGCATTTCCTTAATGGATAATGATGTTAAACACCTTTTCATGTGCTTCTTGTGCCATTTGGATATATTCTCTTGTAAAATGTCTCCAATTTTTTTGCCCATTTTAAAATTAAAACATCTTAACAATATTTAGCCTTCCAATCCATGAACATGGAATGTTATTGCATTTATTTAGGTCTTTTGTTTGTCTTTTTGTTGTTGAGTTGTAGGATGTTCTGGATATTAAACCCTTACCAGATATGTGGTTTCCAAATATTTTCTCCCATTTTACTTTCATGATAAAGTCCTTGGATGCACAAAAGTTATTCATTTTGATGAAGCCCCATTTATCAATTTTTTCTTTTGTTGCTCATACTTTGGTGTAAAGTCTAAGAAACCATTGCCTAACACCAGATCTTAAAGATGTTTCCCTATGTTTTCTTCTAGGAGTTAAAGTTTTGGCTCGTATATTTAGGTTTCTGATCCTTTTGATTTCATTTTTGTATATGATGTGAGGTAGGGGTCCACCTTCATTCTTTTGTATAAGGACATCCAGTTTTCCCAGTACCATTTGTTAAAAAGACTTCTTTCTCCATTGAGTGGACTTGAAAACCTAGTCAAAAATCAATTGTCCATAGATGTGCAGGTCTATTTCTGAACTCTCAATTTGATTCCATTGGGCTATATGTCCATCCTTATGTGAGTAGCATGCTGTTTTGATTACTGCAGCTTTGTAATAAAATTTAAAAGTGGGAAGTGGGAGTCCTCCAGCTTTGTTCTTCTTTTTCAAGATAGATGTTTTTGGCTGTTCAGAGTCCCTTACCTTGCCATATAAATTTGATGGTTGGCTTTTCTATTTGCAAAGAAAGCTGTTGGAAGCTTGATTGGGAGTGTACTGAATTTATAAAATGATTTGAGCAGAATTGACATCTTAACAATATTTAGCCTTCCAATCCATGAACCTGGAATGTTATTGCATTTATTTAGGTCTTTTATTACTTCTTTTAGTGATGTTTTATAGTTTTTCATGTACAAGTCCTTTATATCCTTGGTTAAATTTATTCCTAGATATTTGATTCTTTTAGTTGCTGTTGTAAATGGAATTTTTCCCTTGATTTCCTCTTCAGATTGTTCACTACTAATGTATAGTTACATTATTGCATGTTCATTTTGTACCCCAACCTTTGTTGAATTCACTTCTTAGCTTTAGTGGCTTTATTGTGGATTTTCCAGTATTTTCTATATATAGGATCACATCATCTGCAAATAGGGACAGTTTTATTTTTTCCTTTTCGGTTTGGATGGCTTTTATTTCTTTTTCTTGTCTAAATGCTCTGGCTAGAACTTCCAGTACACTGTTGAATAACAGTGGTGACAGCAAGCATCCTTGTCTTGTTGCTATCTGAGAGGGAAAGCTTTCAGTGTTTCACCACTGAGTATGTTAGCTGGGGGGCTTTTCATAGATGCTCTTTATCATGTTGAGGACGTTTTCTTCTATTCCTAAATTTCTGAGTGTTTTTATCAAGAAGGGGTGTAGGATTTTGTCAAATGCCTTTTCTGCATCAGTTGAGATAATCATGTGGGTTTTTTTTCTCCTTCATGCTATTAGTGTAGTGTACTATGTGAATTGATTTTTCAAGGTTAAACCACCTTGCATTCTTGGAATAAATACCACTTGATCATGGTGTATAATTCTTCTAATGACCTGTTGGATTTGATTTGTTAATATTTTGTTGAGAAATTTTGCATCTATATTCATAAGGGATATTGGTCTGTAATGTTCTTTTCTTGTGGTATCTTTATCTGGCCTTGGTATTGAAGTAATGTTGGTCTCATAGAATGAGTTAAGAAGTGATCCTTCCTGTTCATTTTTTGGGAAGAATTGAAGTATATTTGGTGTTAATTTTTCCTGGAATATTTGTTATAATTCACCAGTGAATACACCTGGTCCTGAACTTTTCTTGGAAAAGCTTTTATCCTGATTGTTGGGTATTAAATCGTTCCCCAACAGAAAGCACATTCAGTTCCCAATCTCTAGTACTGATAGTGTGAACCCATTTGTAAATAGGACCTTTGAAGGTACTATGAATTAAGGTGTGCCCAAATTGAATGAGGGTGGGCCTTAATCTAATATGACTAACTTCCTAATAAGCAAAGGAAATTAGACAAAAAGAAAGAAGCTACAAGGGGCAGCCAGAAGCTGGAAATCAACAGAACCTGTAAGAGAAGAGAAGATGCTGCCATGTGCATTGTTATGTGACAGAAAAGCTAAGGGACCTCAAAGATTGCCAGTCAGCCAGAAGATAATAACTCTGTGAGGAAGCAAACCTTTAAGCCTCTGAAAGCATAAGCCAATAAATCCTGTTGTCAAGCCAACCCATTTTATGATCTTTGTTTTAGCATCCAGGAAACAAAAACACTGATTCAATCTCTTTACTTTTATTGGTCTGTTGAGTCAGTGTAGATAATTTACCTGTTTCTAGGAATTTGCCCATTTCATCCAGGTTATCTAATTTGTTGGTATATACTTGTTCATAGTATCCTTTTATAATTCTTATTACTTCTCTGAGGTTAATAATAATGTTCCCCCTTTCATTTTGATTTAAGTTATTTACATCCTCTTTTTTCTTTCTCCTGTCTAGGTTAGTTAAAAAAAATTATTGCTCTTTTCAGAGGGCCAACTTTTGGTTTTGTTGATTCTCTCTATCAATTTTTTATTCATTTCATTTATCTCTGCTCTAATCTTTGTTATATCCTTCATTCTGCTCACTTTGGGATTAATTTGCTCTTTCTTTTCTAGTTCCTCCAGTTATGAAGTTAGATGTCTGATTTGAGATCTGTGTTCCTTTTTTTTAAAACATATTTTTAATTTATTTTTAAAAGAGACTTCGATTACATAAAATGTTACATAAAAAATAATAAGGGATTCCCATATGCCCCACTCCCCAAACCTCCCCTTTGCCCCCCCATTAACAACTTCTTTCATTAGTGTGGTCCATTCATTGTAATTGAGGAACACATTTTGGAGCACTGTCGTTAAGCATGGATTATAGTTTACATTGTAGTTTACACTCTCTCCCACTCGATTCTGTAGGTTATGGCAGGATATATAATGGCCTGTATCTGTCATTGCAACGTCACTCAGGTCAATTCTGAGTCCTGAAAATGCCCCCATGTTATACTTCTTTTTCCCTCTCCCTGACTTTAGCTTCTCCAGTGGCCACTGTCTCCGGTCAATGATATAATTTCTTCCATTGCTAGAATCACAATAAGTCTATAGTAGAATACCAGTAAGTCTACTCTAGTCCATATTTTATTCCCCAATCCTGAGTATTCTGGGATGGTGATGCCCACCCCACCTCTAATAGAGAGGGGACTTCAATCTCATATGGCTGATGGGTGGGACTCTCTTGCTTGCAGTTGTAGACTCTCTTAGTTCCTTGGTATGGTAGCAGTCCATCCTCACCTCCTTGTTAGTTGTTCTGGGTGAGTCCAATGAACTGAAGAGTAGGTGTTGCAACTCCGCTGAGGCTCAGAGCCCAGCTGGCATATGACAGCCCAAAGAATCAAGTCTCTTGGACATATATCTACCAACTCCAGCACCAACTATAGGTTCAAATAAAAGGGACAGAAGAGGCATGTGTAGAGAAGACACATCTGAGTCCAACTCTGTCACACTCAGGAGCACAATCTCCAAAGTAAGGCCCACTGGCAGGGCACCAAACTCTGTAGCTATCTGCCATGACGGTAGGACCTGGGTGTCTCCAGAGCCCTCAGGAGCCCC